>JABUQX010047292.1:0-16030 GCA_015478945.1 Trachelipus rathkii
TATGTATTCGCGGGTTAGACAGTAATCCATAAAGCCAAAGACTGAGTACTTTTATTCTAACGAGCAATGACCTGCAGCACCAGTAGGTAGAGAGCATAGACACACAGTTGCTAATAAATTTTAGTAGTAGAAGTCAGAATATGGCAATAGCGAGACAGGCCTACTTGCATAGGATAATATGAAGTCTGGAGATGACTAGTATTGTTGGCTTTGGTAAAAGGTTAGGACAATCCCTTTTTCTAAGGTATGCAAGCGGGTAAATACATCGATACTAATTTCGTAGAACGAGGGGGACCCCCAGGAAGTATTCTAGGCTCTGGGGAAGTGGGTGGAAAATCTGTATGGTTTGTATATTCATAGGTGCGCATGGCAGATGGTAAATGGTAAAGGGTGTAAGGGGAATATTTCACTTGCGAGATGCTGTTAGCCATTGATTCATTGGTGTATGGGTTTTTCATTGGTCATTCTCGTAGCGGGCAGGTCTCCTCGAAGAGGACTAAACGTAAAAATATGGCCATCGGTCCTAGAGGACTAACTTTGATTCCGACAGTGCACTGACAGAAAACTTCTGAAGCATGTGACACGAACTAGTCTGTGAATGGAACAGAAATATGTTGTAAATAAATAGCAACGGTCGGGAAGCTGTGGGACAATAGAGTCATGGGTAAATAGCTTGCTAATCACCAAATGTATATGACTTTCTTGCTTCCATGATAACGTGTGCTCCTGACCTCCCAACCTACGCGTAGCCTCTTGTCAGTCAAGTATTCTTCCCTCATGCTCATACACCAGACAGTTCGTGGATGTTGTGCTAGCACAATGAGCTGTCATAAATCAATACATAATGAAATTACTTAAAATAAATGTAACTTAAATAGCTCATTTGACTCAATATGACTTTAGTCAAAATGATGGTAATTCAAATAACTCTCATGACTCAAATGACTTTCGTCAAATTTATGGTAACTCATATAACGCACATAATCCAAATGACTTTAGTCAAAATGAGGTAATTCAATAAAAACTCCAATATAACTAATTAAATGTCAATTATTTTAAAGCTTCGTTTAGGTGCTGGTAGAGAGTTGCTATAAAACTTAAGAGACCAGACTTCGACCTTTGGAGCAAAATCATGGGCCTTCTTTTGATGGAATATAAATTGGTATATATACCGGGCCTATACCGTTTCTAAATGAGATCTGCAATGTTTTAGGGCGTGGTTTGCGTTCCTTTGTCCACTACCTGCGTATATTATATAAATCCTCCGTAGACTCACTTATTAAGCGAATATTTCACCGCCGCAAAACATTACTTCTGTTTATATCGTCACGGGGGCGTGGAAGTCGATGGTAACATCTCCCACATCTGATCGAAGGCAGCAGAGAAAAAGAGCTTGGCGTTCGTGCTGGCCAGACTTGCCGAAAGTGGAACCTTCCTCATAATCCTGGGTTGTGGTTAGTACATCGGCATAGGGTGCTGAAAGGACGATGCTATCTAGGGCAATAACACTCATTTTGATAATCTGCAATATTTTGTCACAGGCTGTAGACGTGATCGCACCTCCAAGATATACAGATAGAATGGATAAATCTACCTCAGATATGTGCCCTGGGTTACATTATTGAGGAGATTGTGATCTGATCACGTCCAGAAGAGTTAAAGGGGTAGGGAGGCAAACGCATTCAAACATATAAGCACGACCACTGCTTGCGAAACGTCCCCTAATGCCAGGACAAATTGAGGGCGACAAGTTCCCAGAAAGAGCATCGGAAACATGAAGGATGGATCTGGTTGGATAAGAATGTCAATATGGAATGAAAGAGGCATTATGTCCCCCGAGACCAAGAGCGTGTAATTTCATAAGGATACCAGTACTGCAAGTAGTGGTCGAAGAGCTTTAATGGAAAGGTTAAGAAACGATCGGGGCTCGTATTGCGATTAAAGTGGGCTCTTATATGGATCGTGTTCTATTATTTCTCAAAATGGGTGCTGAATGCTTTACCAATCAGATGTCATGATTCCAATCTTAAATCGTTAAAATAATTGCCATACGTGTGATGCAGTAATTACAGCTGGCGTCGAAAAGGCCGATAATGCTAAAAGGATAGCCTAAGATATAATTTGGTAAAGTTGAAACAAGCAATATTAAGTTTAAGTTTAGTTGCTCTATTGGTTTCCAGCTCTCTCCAAAACCTTATGCAAGGGAGAATGAGTCGTAATACATGATAACCATCTACTCCATTAATTTGCAGGTGTATACAGTTTAACTAGGAATTATGTTTTTTTGTTGATTGTAGGACTCAATTTGGGACATCTTTATCCTTCAGGCTTTTGAGATTGGGATGACATATTCTGAGTTACTTGACCACACAGAAGAAAAAGTGTGTTATATATTCATCTAGATTGTTATAAAGGGGTCACATGGATAGTCTATAATTAATGAAAACTCCGCCAGTTGTTGTTGGGGCGTGACGGAAGCATTGATGCATCACAACATGACGTCTGGATACCAGTTACGGTGGGGCATCTTTTAATTTTCGATTTAGTGCCGTCCGGATAAGCCTCATCAAATCGGGAAGTTTTCCGAAAACGGTTGTGGTGTGTGTGATCTTCACCTGGTGTTTCAACTGCTCGAGAAATAACTATGATTCAGCTAATCAACTTTCACGGTTGGGCATTTCATTTTTGAGGAAGGCTTGGGTTTTTTGTAATCCTCACGATTATAGCGGGAAGTGGCTTGAAAGGCTTATGTATAGTTTAAATGTTTGGTGGGAATGAGGGAGGAGGAGTAGGACTGGAGTATATATTTTATAGTAGTCGTGAATTAGTTAATTTGGGAGTAAGTATACTAGGAGCATGATAATGTTTAGTTGTAATAGGTGAGTAATAGTGGGTAGGATTGATTTCTTGTAGTAGTAGTTTAGTAGTAGGAATTCAGTAGTTAATTAGTTATAAGTTTCGAAATTAGTAAAATGAAATATTTTGTAGAGTATTAGTTATAATGTTTTTTAGTTTATATAGTACAATAATGGGAAAAACTTTTTTCTATATTATTTTAGTCCACATAGTAGTAATAGTAGTAGATGAATAGTAATAATAGTAATAAAATAGTAATCAATCATGTAAGATCCCAGTGCCGGAGATTAAGGAGGAATCGGTATGCGGATATAATTTATGTTCCTGCTTAGTTTTCGAATAAATCTGTGGTAGTGTTAAATAAGAATTAATAGTTCCTAGTAATAGCTCCGATCGGAAAGAGTGAATAGTTTATATAATATATAATTTTTCCACAACCGTTTTAATTAGTATGTAATTCTTAGTTTAGTAAATACTATTATTCATTAGTAATCAACTCAGGTAATCTAGATATGGGTTTAAAATATAATTAGTAAAATCTGTCATCAAGCGTAGTTTCTACAGTAATTAGTTAAATAATCGCATAGCTAGTCTAGTAATATTAATAATGCGAGTGCTAACTCAGTTAGTTTAATATTCATCAATAGTAATAGTACAGTGAAATATTTAATAATGAGTACGTAAAATTTGGTGGTTTTACACATTAATAATAGTCACGAAGTTTTAGTTTTTAGTTTCTGTTTGAAATATTAATTATATCTAGTACTAGTTTTTTTTCCGCCCCTTTAATAAATTACTATTTTTCGAATATTTCTTGCATGATTAATATGCAGCATTCTATCGATTTAATAATTAAATGTTAATTGTATAAGTGTGATATAATAGTAATAGATGAACATGTTAATGATGATAGTAGTATGGTATGTAACTAATTCCATTCAGTAATCAAGTCAAAGTATAATAATAATTAGTTGGTTATTTTACATTTAGGTCAAAAACAATAATATTAGTTTCACAGAAAATTATGCGGGTAAGGAGGCATGGTCTAGTAGAATAGTCAATAGTAGTAATAGAGTTAGCAATGGCCATTTTCCCTTATTAGTAATAGTTTAAGTTAATCAGTGTCAACAACATTATTAGTAGTCACACCTCGCAAGTGTTTTTAATACAGAGTAATTTCAATAGTTAGTAATAGTTAGTAATCGAAGTAATCTTATACATCAGCTCAGAGAAGAGCAAATTCCATTTAGCAATTTTGAGAGATTTTATCTGTATTATCTGAGAGCCTTTGTCCACAATTGAGAGTCCACAATTAATAGTTACGCGTTAGGATGATTGCCGTTAGTATCGGACGGATTATAATGGTTCGAGTAGCACCTAAATCAGGTTATTCAATGACTTTTTATACCAATCGACAGTTAGTGTCGTTAAATATATTTAGGTTGATTGCAAGAGTATTATAGAGTAGACACGGTTGAGTTTCTATAATGGAATAGCAGAACGCTCACACTGCGTATCGTAGTATAAACATAATCGTCAATTAGTAATGCCGAGGATAACCGCAATCTCGACGTAAAAGTGGTAAAAGTAAAATCAGTAGTACAATAGGTAATAGATTTCGAGATCGGAGGTGAAAATTCAATTTGCATAAAAAGGACTATCAGTAGTTAATAATATTTATAGGCTATAAAAGTGAAATAACCGATATTCGCGTTCAGAATAACACGTGGAAAACATATTATATAATCATAGTAAAAATTAAAACAATATCAGTAAATGTGGGTTTGCCCGTTATCATGATCGAAGTAGTAATGGAAATTTGTAAACTCAATGAGTCAATGGTAATTTGTTTTTTTGTTTCGTTTTTTGGAAAAAGGCTGAAGTTTGAACAGTAAATTAAAGCTCGAGAAAGTAGGATAATTAAATAGCTGAATGAAATTAGTAAAATAGTAAAATAATAAGTAATGATGTTATAATAATCATTAAAATTAGTAATTATAATAAATAGAGTAATTTATGATTGAAAAAATATTTAATAGCTTAAATAGTAGTAATAAGAATATAAGAATTTTTTTATATTTTAAAGTCAAACTTATAAATTTTAAAAAAGAAATTTTAAATATATATTCCTAATTTAATTTAATTTATTAAATTTCTTATACAGTAAAAAGTTTGGAAAATTGTGAAATATTTTCTTTCTTTACTTTTATTAAGCCCTCTAAAACTTGTAGTTTTAAAAAAAAATTTATTTTATTAGAGGTAATTTCATATTATTATTAATAACACAATTATTAATGGAATCTAATGGAAAAGTGACATTTAAATCTGTTTATCTAGAATAACTAATGATCTTTGTAATCATCGAATAGAGATATAATATTATCTTAAAAGCGGATTACCAAATTATTTATCTAGAAGTTATTGAAAAAAAAAGAATCCTATTGAAAGCCGCGTTTCGTTATTCTCTTTTCCCTTGATAAAGATCGATCAGTTTTTGAAGCGAAAGCATAGTAGATAGGAAATCAGTTAGGATACATTATGTAAATAAGTTAGCTAAATTCTACAATACCCTACAATAAACAGCATTAACTCAACATAGTTCACAAGTATACGATTAATAGAGTAAATATTTAAGTTCCATAAATTTTACTAGTAATTACAAAGTTCCATATTTGCCAATTACCATAAATGACTTTTAACATTGACGCGTATAGTACTGATACATTAGTTACGCTAAATAGTGAAATTTTTCCCACGCTCTAAAGACAGCTTACGCCTGAGTTAAGAAAATGAGCAGTAGTTCAATATTTGCTTGTCGTATTAAGAAAATAGCAATAGCAAAGAGATAGCGACAATTATGCAAAGAAGCACAGACAATGAAATTGTATCCGCAAAACATTGACAAATTTATGCTAAATCGGTGCAGTTTAGGCAAGATAAGTCCCCACTTCGGAGAATAAACCTGATTTATTGTAATTCCAATATAATTTTTTTATAAGCTATATCACACTTGTATATGTGGCTATTTATCGACCTAAAGTCAGTAGAAAAAGGGATCAACCAATCGTGGGTGTGTTGTCATGGGTGTCTTAGTGTGAAGAAGTGAAATTAGTCAAATGAGACACACAAACACATAAGTGGTAAAAGGAATAACAGGGCCGAGAGAGATACTAACTAAAAAGAAGAATGCGTTTAAAAGATATATTGTTATATTCAAGATAGGATATCGATTCATAAACATAAGTATCCTAACAATGCCCTAGATTCTCTCTGGATTTTATTTCCCACTTGCACTAAGTATCGCACGAGGATTAGTGGGCATTCAGGATGTGTGTTAGAGGAGATTTTATTTTCGGACGTAAAATGAACATAAAACAGGCGTGTACACGGCGATGTGGTGATTATTTTATTATGGAGGCTGAAGAAGGTCATATAGAACTCTTTTGCCATTGCCGATATTTCAGGAATTTGAAATGATTCCAGCACTTGTCAGGCTTGAATCATAATTTTTTCATCAGCGCTGAAAATGAGACAATACAAAAAGCAAAGATATCACACAGTATCAAATGAAGAACAGTGCTGAATAGACGTTTGAGAAATCGTGTATTACTACTCCAGAAATGTTTACATGGAAGAATAGCCAGAGATTTTCCTCAAATGTTTATTTTCCTGACGATATTAGTTACCAGATTGTGGATACAATCACACCCTAATTTAAAATCTAACCATCCTGAAACTAGCTCATTATAGCCGATCAATAGTTTAGTATATCTCATATCATTAGAAGGAACTTATTCCTACCGGATTCAATTACTCTAGAATTAAGCTCTACGAATGGAATCAAACAGTTAATGCGTTGAGAGGTCAAACTGTATAATTCACACAAGGCAGTGGCCGCAAACACATATCGGAATTCCGAGATTAAATGGCGATGATCACTGTGGATAATGAGAAGTGACGAGAGTCCCATTTTTTTTGGTTGAAGCAGCGCCTTCATATCAATCCACCATCTAATCCAACTATTAACCTCAATCTCCCTCAAAATAGTTGCTTACAAGAAACGTTGTACTTCGCTTGTGACGATTAACACATATCCATGCATTTAACCTAAACCAACACAACCAATTTATCAATCTAATTCAGTTAATTAATTGTTTATAATTGTTTAAAATACTTTATAATATATTTATATATATATATATTTAATTAATTATATATGTATATATATAAAATATTAATATGCTATAATATATAATTAATAAATTAAATAATATAAAAATAAAATTATTAATACTTAAAATATTCACATTAATCTTTTAGAAGACAAAAGATTGCCGAGAAATGGGGATATGCAAGGTAATCTTTCTCGATACAATTTCTATTTCTCGATTGAGAATGTTGACCAGTTATTAAATTTGATAGAATACAATAAATTTTAAGTCTTAAGAAAATTTGTAAAACAGTAAGCCGAAATTATAGTTTCTCTTATTTTTTTTATCTTTATCAAAATTTTTATAAAATTTAATTTCTCAAGTAATTTCGCTGTTTTGAATAAATATGATTTTATCAAGATTATTAATGTTAATGAATGGGTCTATGACTTACGAACTTTTTCGAAGATTTTAATTTCCAACCCAGAAAGGAAATTAAATTTTTTATTAAACTTTGTTTATAACAAAATATTTTAATCATTATATTTGTTTTTGGGGCCGCTATTACGTTGCTCCAAGCTACCTTATATTGGGATTACAAATGTTTAAAAAAAGACCTTTTGGAGTAAATAATTTGGGAAGCAAGACAACATTCATCGTTTCCTTTAAGGATTCTTTGGTTTTTTAGGGAAACAAATTCAGTTCAATCGGGGTAGAAAAAAGACCATTTGTTTAAAAAAACGTGCGACTGAATTTGTAATTTTAACGATTATTCCCGATCGTCTCATCTTATTTCCTGCTATTCAATTCTCGAAGCCTTAAAAAAATTGTCAAGATCGATCGAAAAAAACGAAACAGAGCTTCAGCTGGTCTCTGGCAAAGTGGGAGCATTATCGACTGAAGTGATCGATTTGTTTAAAACCTCTTTAAAAAGAGATTGTTTAAACATTTTACTTCTTTATTTAGGTCTAGTGTATGGTATTTCCTGGTTAACGATAAAAGAGTTGAAGTATTACGACGTCGTGAATTTGGTTTTTGGTATTTTACCTGAAATTAGTAATAAAACTAAGATTTGTCTTCCGCATGTTATGGGGTTGCCATCTATAATACTTCTTTTATTGGGAATTTGGCAGTCCCACATAAATCCATTCATCAACATCATGTACTTAAACAACAAATCTCTAAGGTTTAAATTTGGACCTTTGCCGAACATACCCACACCGCCGTTCAACCATATTTTAATAAACGAAAGCATATTAACGGTAAATATAGAAAAACTAATTGAAAAATACGATGGATCAAGTGGTAAACTTTCAAACCTACTTTCTTTTCTTAAAAGTAATTATTTTGAATCAAGTTCTGATGTTTCTATTAACAAGATGCACGCATTATGTAAAATAACCTTTGATGAATTTAATATGAAAATGAAAATGAAGGATGATAAAAATAATAAAGATGCAGACGGATATTTTCATCATCAGCTGCAGAAGCATCGACAGCACCTGCTAAAACATTTAGAGAATTCGCCCTTCAATAATCTAATTATTATAAAAAAAGTGAACGGAAATCAGTATCGAGTCGACAATATCGGGGACATGGCTTTATTAGCGATTATCTTGCTGAAAAAACACATCGGTTTCAAATTAAATGATTCTTGCTTTCCTGAAACTTCATTGCTACATTTTAAGATGCTTGTTAAAGATCTAATAATCGAGGATTGCGTTATCGGTGGAGGATTCGAATTACCTGTAGATAAATATTTTGCTAAAAAATTTAAAGGTGATGTAGGTATTAATAAAGAAATAGGAAAATTTAAAGTTTGGTATCCAATATCGCATCCGATGGTATACGACCATAAAAATATCAAACTGAAAAGAAACGCGATCAGTGATCATAAATCTCTGGAAAATAATTTAGCTGATTTGATCACGATAAAATATGCCGATTGACATAAAGGATTCGTCATTGAAATTTTGTAGTACACCACATCGAAACCTATTCATCACATCATCCTTGGTGATGATGGCGAAGACACAAATTAATAGGAGAATACGAACTTCCAAATATTAACAACGATTGAAGACAATTCAAAAGACTTATCCCCCCAATGTATAGCGGAAACCTTCGGAGAATTAAATTGAAAAAAACGTTTCTATAAACATGTAGACAAAAAGCCTTTAAGAAAATTTATGGAAAGGGAAGTAACTCGAGCATATCACTCATAGAATCTAAGATGTGAAAAACAGGCTCTTGTTTCACGACACGAATAGCGAACCTAAGGACAAAGATCGGTTTCGAAACCAAACTGAAATCCGGTGATGAGTGGCTGTCTTTGACGAATGTATATATGGATTTTAATCTGAATTAAATAAACAAACCCTATTAAATGCTTCGATCAATTTTTAAATATCCTGTTTAATGACATGAGTACGAATAATGTCTATTTGATCGTGTGTCAGCCAATATTGACCTGCTAAATGAATTGTCAGCTCTCCGGGCTTATTCCAAATATGCCCTCTTTAAGAAGGATCCAATGGCCATGTTCCATTGTGGAGAATTCAAAACTGTAATGAAGTCTGCAGGCCCCTTACATCACGACAGGGAAAGATATGTTTCGTTTAAAAAATGGAATTGAACTTTTTTGAAAAAAAAATATATAATCGGAATGGCAATTTGGCGTGGCTTAAAGAAGAGCAAATTAATTACTAAAGCTGAAAAAAAGAGTTAGAAATAGTATACGAATAAGGACCTTTACAGTAATGGATAATTCAACACTGCAGGGTTACATTCGAAATCTAGAACATGGCAACAAAAAGTTAATACAAAGGAAACAATTTATTGTTGCTCCCACCAACCTTATATATGGTCTTTGGAAATGGTGTTTTGCGAGTCTGTTTTCGTGCTAACAGTTAGAAATCAACACTAATGAAAATTAAAGATAAAGTTAAAGACGGATACGGACGAAAAAATGTGAACTTTGACAGGAAAGTGTATGCTCGTAGGTTACATTTATACAGCTTAAAATGATAACTGTAATTTTATAAATTAAAAAATTAAGAGTAAGCCATGGAGATAGTAAAAGGGCAATTTAGTGCTAAAGAATCACAATCTTATCGATACTAAGAAGATAAAGGATACAAATATGCAACATAGTAAGGACTAAGAAACAAACACAATTGTAACTTGCTTAAGGTCATATCAGTTTGAAATAACACTGACAAAGGCATCTTTAAACCTGGGCATTTCCGCTAAATTCTTGTTATTTAAAGGAACAAGAAGAGCAAATTTGTGCCAAAACGCATAGTAAAATCGCACTAAAGGGAACGCCTAGACATAAAAGCATCTGTAAATTTTAAAATTTGTAGAGAGGACAGAGAAAATATTAATCTTTTATATGCAAATTTCAATCATAAATTTAGTTAGACCTACCGCAAGGCGGCATGCTAGTTACGGGCCTAATGTCTTTTTGTATTCTGGTGGAAAAAGTCTAAAAGGGACCAATCAATTTAAATTTTGTCCAACCCCATAAAAGGAACGGTTTGTGCCTATCAACTTACAGCCAAGGGAACACTCAGGTTTTTTCCAGAAATTTTGACAACTTTCGAGAACTTCCCCTGTACCTCCCCGCAAATCTAATGAGACCTAAGGACCTAACAGACGGAGATTTTAATATTTACGAATTATCATAATTATTGCCTGAGTTATGAAGTTCGGATCGAAATAAAGAATCGAAACCGCGGCGCATACTTTGATGCGCACGGTTTTGAAGCGGTTCAGCATGTGAAAAAACATAAAAGCGCGTAATGGTGCTTAACACTCTTTCCGTTAGCTGTTTCGCGGGGGGTCGGGCCTCTAGGAACACTTGAAAATACGAAAAGAAAAATCTTAAGTGTTCCGCCTTTCGTCCTATCGTGACACGACAATAAAGTTACATTTTACAGTTCGATGTGTCTAAATGAGATGGATTATCATTTTTAAAATCTAGTTAGATACATGGGAATAAAAAATTAATGAAATTTTAACGCTCGAGAAGCAAAAAGTCATGCTGGATCGTTAACGAAATGTCCCAAAAAAGGCTCTTCACGAGAAAAATAGTTCAATAGTTATACCGTAAAAGTGAAAGGTTATTAGACAACCTCAAAAAGTAAGCGTAAAACTAATTTACAACAACAACAACTATCACAATACAGAATGCAGGGGGATCAATCGCAAAAGAGCTTCTCCTTAAGAACGGAAAATGAGCTCTAAGGTGGGCAAATAACGCGATAACCAAAACCGGGGTAAATTTTAAAATAAAGTGTCAATAACATAAAAACAATGACCCCGCGAGCACAAAAAACGAATAATGATTGACTCATCGGAACGCAAAACTGATAATCAAAACACTCTTCTACCTCCATCCCAGAGGATGCCCACAAAGATACCACACCTTGCTCACGTTCACATATATTGCATTGAACAACGTGGTGACGTGACATCGGAACTCGAGGTGATGCTGTTGTTATAAAACGATAGGTCCGGTGCTCGCTGAAGCGATGCAATGTGAGTTGTTTTAGGAGAGCGGATCGCGAGGAAACACTGCGCACCTAGATATACTCGAAGCGAATTCTCCCGGCGCAGTGCATCGCACGAAGAAACGAAGCGCTGTGTCCATCTATTCAATATTGCGCATCGAACAGCTGACGAGCGACTCCGATGTCGGTCGAAAATAGTACAACGGGCTCTGTTTGTTTTTGTGTGGGTCCCGTGGTCTATTGTCGGTCGTCGATACGTTCTTTTAAGAAGAACGAAGCGCGACTGACGGGCGGGGAGACTGACGGAGGCGCGGATCCAGAAGAGTACAGATCCGGAAGGACTATTTAACAGAGAACTGGACTCCCCTGCCCAATCCGCCGCCGTCCAAACGACGCCGCTCCCACGTCCCCATTACCATGATTAATTTGCCGGAATTGGTGTTTAAAAATTTTTTCCCGCAATAATGGCAACCATCTGAAGCATGGATTTAAGCTTGAGATTTAAAACCAATCGAAATTAATCGAAAAAATTTAAATATATTCTCTTTAAGAGACACAGCTTTCCAGAGTTCTTCGAAAATCTTAATCATAAGTTCTGTAAATACACACGCCTCGCATCAACCTGCTGAAATACAAAAACGACTCTCACTGGTAGCGCACGCATAGTACCCGTGAGAGAAGTCAATGAGACGAGGGGAAACGTATATCCACGAGAGAGCGCGATATGGAGAGACTCCAGCGCACACGATAGGTTAGCACCTGCAGTAACACAGATATCCAGTTCTTACAACACGACGAGCAGAGAGCACTATATATTAGATCATCACACGCTATGCGATACGAGCTATAGGTAGGGCAAGGATATTGAACCACAGAATTTGAATCAGCAATTTCCGTTAGTCTTAGCGTTTTAAAAACCAAAGAAACAACAATAAAATAAAAGGCAAAAAAAGAAGATTAAACGAGAACACAATTCGACGTTCATTTAACAACTTGATCTGAAAATTTAGAATCAATTTCAGGACCGAATTCTATCATAGTTATTCTCATATCATTAAGTTACCAAAATTTTCGAAAGGGATCGTGTCTAAAAAAACTACAAAGTCTAAGAAAAATGATGATTCTTAAATGATGCGACGTATATGGTTGAAACCGCTGTTTTGCTGAAAGCGAACATCCCATTAACTATAAATCAATTGTTCAGTTATTTTAGTAAAATGCACAGATCTTTCAATCTTAGAATCAGCAGACCTGTAGTTGACGAAAAAATAATACTACACATACAAAGCGACAGTTGTCGCGAATATAAAAACTGATCAAAAGAATGTGATTAACTTAAGATATCCTATGAACAAAAGTAAGGGAAATAGGTTCCGAGTGGTATCGTCTATGTCAGTCAAGGCAGTATTATAATATCGTAATGAATATTTCACACGAAATAAAAAAATTATTATTCTCAACACTAACAATTACATAACTCTAAATTGATATTTAGTGTAAAACATACATCTGCAACATACCTATATAAGAATCAAATGTAAAAACTGGCCTAGGATTAATAAATTTGAGCCCAAAAAAAACGAAAACAAATTATCCAAAGCAGGACCGGTCCTACTTATGATTCTGTGGCTGTTAGGAGAAACGAGACCATGCCAATCGAAAAAAAAAGACCTCGATTTAAACGCCCCGGTGGGTTGTATTCAAATAACATCACCGCGTCTCATCTTATTTCCGTTACCAACTCATTCTGAAGGCCTAAAAATAAATTATCGAATCGATGAGAAAAACCGAAATCGCACATTCAACTTACACTTTTGATATGTCAGTGGCTATCTATAGAGCGATTATTGGCCTCTTTAGTTTAGGATCAGATTGCAACATTTTAAACTGTTCATTAGGGTCTAGGATGGCATTGTCCCTGCAACGTAAAAAAAGAAAACTATACACGTGATTTAATTTGGTCTAGTACTTTTAACCTGTGAAATAATAAAAAAACAACAAGACTAGTCTCCCGCACGTTAGGATTACCGTCAACGATACTCAATTTATTGAATTTGGGAGCACGGTAAAATCCATTGCATCAACATTATGTTACCGTAATAACAAATCTCTAGGTTAAAGGTCATCCGCCAATTTATTAGCAACAACCCACGAGCCATTATTGCTCAATAATAAGAAAGCGATGACGAACAATTCGAGAACGATAATTTCAAACACTCTGAGCTTTCACAAAAATAATTATTCGAAGCAAAATCGATGTCTCAATTAAAAATTCACGCATATGGCGAAAGAGTGTGATGATATTGCGAAGAAATTGAAACAAGCGAAATGAAGATGAAGGCGTAAATTTTCATCATCGTCATCATAGCCAACAGCACAGCAGCACAATCTCACCGAAAAATAGTAGAAAATTCGCCATTAATACCAAATTAATAAAAGAAGGAATGGAGATCAAGTATCGACGTCGATATACATATCGGGGAACCAGTAATATAGACTCCATTGTTAAGATAGGCTGTAGCAAAGTGTATCGGCTTTTGAAAGATTTTGCTTTTCTAGACATCAAATGCCATTTTCAAGTCGTAAAGATTAATAAGTGCAGGATACGATCATCCCAGCGGATGATCGAACACCTATGAAAAACATATTCTGCTAAAATTAAAGCAAATATAGGCATTAACTTAAAAAAGATATGAAAAAACAAAATTGAAGACCCATTCACAATCCGATAACATACAATTGAACTCTCAAGCAGAAAAGAAATAGTTGCATCAAAAATCTTGAAAAGAATGAGAAAAATTTTAATGACTATCGAAGATACTCAGCATGACTCTAAGATATGTCATTAAATTGTATAATTACTTAACATACTAGCGACTGCTTGCATTCACCTTTTGTCCGAGGAACAGAGACAATATAATAAAAAAGAAACAAAAGTTCTACCAAAATTATAATAAATGTCGATAATTTATTAGGACTCTCCATGATTTCTGTCTTGGAAAATTCATGTACCACAATTGAGAAATATTTAAAAACGCACCTGCGTACAAATAGGGAGATCGAAAATCATTTAAGAAAATTATTATGGAAAAGAAGTAATGGTTTTCATCACCAGGTAATACATTGTGGGGTCGTGAGAAATCGTTTTACTATAGAAAATTGAGAATACGTCACAAGTATCACTTTTTTGATTTCATATCACCACAAGATCAACACAAAATTATTATATTTAGAAACACATTATAAAATTGGTTAGATATATAGTAAGTAATAGCAATATTAATATATAAGAAAATATAATAAAACTAAATATATATATATAAATATTAATTAGTATAGATTATTTTATGTATTAATATATTTTGTTGCATTAATCGAAAATTGAAAGACGTACCTATGCTTAATTTACCAAAGCAAATAGAAATATCACATTATAGGTGAGGTTATAATTTGTCTTAATCATCGGGTAACCATATCGTTAAACACCATATCAATTTTTTTCAAGAAAAAATTTAAAACATTGCACACTCGCCCGACTATTTAAAAGATTAATAACCGACTGCGAGGAAGAATTCATCACACCCAATCGGGGAAAGATTGTCGGGGACAAGCGAAATAATCCATTTCTTTAAATCGGCAACCCATCTAACGGATAGTTGGGTGTTTTCCGATTTCGCCTCGCGTCTAGAAACTTAATTGCGGAGTTCGAAATATTGTTTCCCAACCGAAGAATTTTCACCTTCCAGAAGATGATAAGATAAACGCAAATGGTTAATAAAAAATGAGTAAAAAATCATTGCATTGCGTGCTGCACTTACTATACCAGAGGAATTAGCTTATTTTTAACACTTCAACGGTGAATTCGAGAAATTGCTTATATCTGTTAGTGTTCACGACATTCCATTTGCGCAGTACCAACAAATCGAATGAAGTCGCAATCAAACCATGGTTAAATATTGGTAAATAAACATATTTATAAGTAGATATGTGAGATTTATTTACTCTATATTTATTTATTATATTATTATTATTATTATAATGATATTATTTGAGTATTCATATATTTTAGTATATATATCGTGGTTGCTACATCCTCATTTCATATAGAAAAGAAGCCTCGGTGTGTTCAAGACTTGACTGAAAATTGAAAGCTTCCATAAGCCGTCCAATATCCCCATCGGCTTGTATATTTCCGAAAAGAATCTCACTATCGTAGCGCTTCGTGTGCTCCCGAAGAAGAATAAAATATTCGGGAAAGTAGTTCTTTTCGCTTTATATTTCTTCCCGTAAATAAGAATATCGCTCATCATCGGCTGCGAAGTATTCTCTGTTTAGTCTATTGCAAACGATCTCGAAAGAAAACGCATATTTTAAACCCAAGAGTTAGCAAGACAATGGATTTGTTTTTGAATGAACACGGGGCTATTTTTAAATGAGCGTAGGAACAACATCGATCGGGACAACAAATGATTCCTTCCTTCGCGGTACGATAAATCAAAATAAGACAGT
>JABUQX010047293.1:0-10000 GCA_015478945.1 Trachelipus rathkii
CTCAAAGCCTTTTCATTTAATAATATAAATCTCGACATAAACATGAACTCGCCGCCATTCTCCACCTTGCGATAATCATACAGTCACGACATAGGGGAATGCAAAGGCGAGCAGAGAGTCTGCGCAAGATGTTCAAATGAGATACACAATAATTACCAGAGGCGGACTGACATAACCGGAATGGTTCGCGACTGCGGATCATGCCACAGGAGATACGTAACATTCTATATTCCACAGTCACAATATACTATTATTTAGGGTATAAAGTCAAATAAGACTATGCTAACCAGGAAAAGATCACCAAAATAATACCGTGTTTCACTGACAATCACCAAACATGGAGATATAGTATATAGGATTGAAAGCCAATAAAATTAGAAACTTATATTATATGATTAATCTATCACCACCCAGTAAAGTACTTGCTTTATATTTATTTTCCCACTTACTTACACTATAATTTATAAGGATAATTATTGTTATTTCTTTAAAAAAAATAAAAAAATAACATGTATCCACTGCTAAAACGAACTTATCACTTTATAGATTATATTAATATGTAGTGATAATATATATATAATATATATATGATATACATTATATTATATATATATAGTATATGATTAAGGTAATATATAATATATATATAATATAATTTTATTATATATTATATTAAATATATATATATGATTATATGGTATAATAATATATATAATAAAATATAATATATATATAGATATCCTTTTAATATCAAGACTTAAAATATACATTTTTTCGATTTATTTAGTTTTATTTTGATATGTGCCAGATACATCAAACATCAATGGCGTATTTAAGGAGATCTAGAAACGGAAGCAGAGAGAGAACGTAAACATCGTATTTATAATTTGAGTTAACGGTAGTAAATTAAATATAGTGCCTTATAAACCTCATACTTGTATTTTGACTTTACGGTATATCACCGTATAGACTGTTGAGATAATACGCAAGAAATTGGGGTACGTACTAAAGAACGAATATTTGCGCTTATCAATTAGATAATTGTGTGAAGTAAGCCATATTACATAATTATAGATTATTATTATTACTTTATATCAAAAAGCTATTTTTTAAATAAAAAAAAACGTACTAGTTGATAGAATGATAATTAATATGGAAAATGAGTAAGAGCTCGTACTATCAGGTCTCGTATCACGTACTATCTATCGGGTCTACTATTACTCGGATAATATCTTGCATATCAAGTATATGATAGATATATATAAGGTATATACTCTAGTAGTCACAGATTTATTACGATTAATACAACATAAAAAAAAATAATAATAGAAACATCTCTAACATATATACGTAAATATGATATATAAGAAGTGGTTGCAGAGTCGGAATTGATTTTTATTTGGTGGAAATTTTAAAATTTAAAGTAACTAGTACATATATCATATAGGATATGAGCTAAGTTACCTATACTAATATGACTATATACTATATAACTATATATATATCTGGTAACACTAGTAATATATTTATATATATAATATATAGTCATAATCTATATACCCCTATATATGATTACATATATAGATATTATAGTAGTAATAAATAGTCTAATATATTGTAAGTAGTATAGTTACGTGTGTTCCGATATGATATATAAATTCGAAAGTCCATAATCATTTGCTATTTTCTATTTGTTTAAGCAGTAAGACAATTAACTAACCCTTTCTGTTCAATTCTATCACAGATTTTAATTATAAATCGTGTTCAGTCATATAAGAATCAATGCAATTGAACGCAACTTACTAAAAAATGCGATAAATTTTCCACCCGGATAAAGCAAAGTGTCGCTTTATAGCATTCCTTTCAATATTTATATGAAACAAATTATCGCTGTTTCTGGCGATAAATCATACTGTAACTGTATCGAATTATGTACTTCCAGTAGAGAGATATAAAACAGATTATCGTTTTATCAAGCTTCCTTAAAAATCGACCGATATAACAATTTATCGTTGCATTAAACTCCTTTCAAGGTAGAAATGAAAACAAATTAACGTTGTATCAAAAGTAATTCGTTGTATCAAAAGTAATTCGATGTATCAAAAGTAATTCTTGTTTTGTTAATTAAAATTTGAATTGAAATGTACCAAATGGAAAAGGCTCATTAACGAATCAGAATCAAAATTAGGACAATCGATATACTATATGTGTATGTGATGAGTATATACTTAGTAATATGAGTATATAGTATATATAGTAATTTATCATAACATATTTTAAAATTTGAATAAGTTACCAAAAAAAATACATAGATATATTTATTTAAAAAGTAGGTCTCCCGGCCGCAGCTCGAAGAATACTCATCCTTACAAAAGACTTATTTACTAGTATGTTTTTGTTCACGTTATTCTTATGTTAATGAGAAAAATTAAATAATTGGATTTGCTATAAAAAGGAATCTGTGTATCTGACTTTTTTTACATTTGGGAGCTGTCAAGATTGATTAGAGGAAAAGAAATGCATGTTATTGACATAGTATATTGCATAGTTTAGTAGCATAACTATATTACATAACAGTAGTTAATTTTTGAAATCGTTTGCCTCAGGGTATGATGGCTAGTAGTTAATCTGCAACTTTTAAAAATATGTTGGATAAGTATTTGGGTATTATTTAAACATATGTAATTTGTTCCTTTTATTTTAAAGTTATTTCTATTTTGACAGGGACCTTGTCTTGATTGATATTTATAGTATAGGTATTAAAAAAAAAAGGCTTACCTTGTTAGGCGTTAATGGCTAAGAGTTTAATATGCTATGTGGAGTAGGTAGTTCAATACGTTTTGGTAGAGTAATGTTTTATATGCTATATTGATATATGTTATATTGTATCCTCACATTAACTTAAATAAAATGTATTAAGGACTGGGATAATATGTGATAGGATATATTAGTTGGTTAATAGGGGTTAATGTGAGTTTTATATGCATATGTATATTTATATTGTATATAAGTTTTATATATCCAGGGTGTCTGGATACCCACATAAGTAAGTGCTATTGCGAATTGTAGTAAAGGGTGAAGGTTATGTTTGCGTCTGTTGTGATCGTTTGTGGTTGTGATTGATTTACTTCCGCAAATACAAAATAATATTATTTCTAAGTAAAGGCATGGGGTAGAACCGGATGTTAATTAATATGGAAAGGAGGACAAAGACAAGTATTAATGGGAAGATAACGCTAATCGATTGGAGAGATCTTATTAGTTTGATGGTTTATTGTCGTGGGAGAATTTTGTCTATATGCTCGCTCATTAGATATACTCAAAAGTCATTTTAATTTTAGGTCGTTAAAAAGTAGTTAGTGAGATATAGATGCGTCGTATGAGTTATTATTAGGGTGTAGAGGACAGGCCCCTTATCCTTCTTCCCGCTCCGCTCTGCGGCACGACAGCCAAGGCATTAGTTGATTAGTTTATTAATATAGTTTGCATAGGCTGAATAGGAGGGGGTATATTGTTTAGTACATGTTTTGATTGTTAGATAGTATATAGGGGGTGAGGTTTGTAGCGAGGTTAATATTTATAGGTATTGATATTAGTTTATATAATGTTATTGAGGGTGGATTTGTGATGTATTTTATATTTATATATATTGAAGAATATCTGTTATATATATGTATTATCATGTGAAAATAATTGTTGTGAATAATTGGAAGCTGGAGAGATCACACGCTTAGGCCTCTGTTCTTTCCAGGGAGCAGCATCAGTTTTGTTTAAATGGTGTGTTACTTGTCTTCTTCTATTTCCCTGCAATTTCAATCCTCCTATTTAAGTCCGCATCTGCGCCAACCTGTAGGTAAGTGTGCTGTGTTTGGGCTAAGGGACAGTGGTGTGGAGTGTTTTTTAGCGTCTATTTTTAGTTTTAAGATATTTTTTTTTTTCTTTTTGTTGTAGATTTTTTTTTTTTTTATTTTATTTATTGTTTGTTTTGGTCTCGTCCTTTTTGATTAAAGTAAGCTCCCTGCCCGTGTGTGGAGTTTGTGGATATGCGTGTGTGAGATATATATATAGTTAGGTAGGAGGTGATTGTTATTTTTAATTATCAGTATATAATTCTGTAATGGATAGTAGGTGATTTGTAATTAGATTTGTAGTATATATATATAAATATATAGTATAATTATAGAGTAGTCTAATAGTGAGTGAGGAATAGTATTGTTTTTATGTCTAGTGTAAATATATAGTGTATTGGTAAGGTATATAGTAGTGTATAAGGTATATATATAGTATATAGTAGTGTTTAATTATTATAGGTTGAGGATAATTTAATTTATTAGTTATATGATATATATATATTAATATAGGAGTGAGAGATGTTAGTAATTATAACTGTGTTATATATTAAGTATGGTACGCTCTCTCACGAGAGAGAGCATGAATGTTTATTGGGTTTTGTTTGAGGGGGAGGGGCGAGTAGTGTGATGTTCAGATCGCATCGATGAGAATTGCTGAGAGATGGAGAGAATGGGGAGATATATGGTTAGGGATGTGGATGATGAGTAGGAGAAGCAGAGAGAGAGACGATATATTCGAATTCATATTTCAAAGAGAGTATTGATGAGTTTTTAAAATGACTTATTAATACGTATACTGGGAAGCGCAAAAAGTTCTTATTATTTTATAGCCGTTATTATCTTTTCTATATTTGGTTTTGTTTTTTTGAATCTTTTTGGTGTACATCTACTCACAGCTTATCTCGTTAGGAATTCCAGGAAATCCTGGTTGTTTTGCTTGCTTCTGAGTTTCTCCGAGAATAGAGTGAAATCTGTCGTTGATATAACCATGGTGCTCGAATAGTGCTGAAGTGTTACGAGTATAGAATGTAATTGTTGGTCGTTTATTGTATTTTTTTGTGGGGTGTGAGAATTTTTTATTTTTACAGTAAAGGGTTTATAGCCTTTTGATAGAGGTCGAAAGTCACATTACACACAACAATAAGATGTATGACCTGTTACTTAACATATAGTAGATCAGTGACAACATATGTACCACAACACAACAATTTCATTTTAGGTACATACGGTGCGCCTACCTGTGCTAGTAGGTAGATATATCATCGTAAAACGGGATATATAAATAAGCAGTTGATAATTCGATTTATATATATCTTATTCAGTCGTCAACTACATGAAAAGAGTTTTCGCTCTTATTAACACGCAGAATGAAAGGTGTTTTTATAATATTCTTTAATTTTATTCTCTAAGCAGAGGTGGTGGAGTGGGAGCAGTTATAATGTTTTCTATTAGAACTACTTTTGTCTTAAGTGATAATGCGGTACAGGTGGGGTTATCTATCTATCCTTCTATCCTTAGATCAATTCATTCATCTATTCAGCTAATTCTTACATCCATTTTTTATTCATTTATCCCATCAATACTTCAGTCTAATCATCTATCTATCTATTTCTATCTATCTATCTATCTATCTATCTATCTATCTATCTAAGTCTATCTAATCCGTATCTTATCTATTCTAGTCTTTAAATCTTTATCGATAGGTCTTTAGTGCTATTAGCTTTGGTAATCTGCCTAGTTCGTATGTGAGATAGGAGGTTTTAAGAAGAGGCGAATTAATGTATTCTCAAAGGTGTGTGTTCAGTCTTCTATGAGTAAAGTCCCGATTGCGTAAGTAACTTATTGTAGTGACTCATCTCGCAACTCGACTTTCACCTAAGTGGACGGATATCCCTCTCTTTTATAGGTATATATGTTAATTATGTTGAGTAAAAAGATAATATTTATATTAACTTACCACATATCGCTAAAGAATTATGATGCTAACACTGTTGTTAGAAAAAAAGCTAAATAAAAGCAAGCTAATGATTCAGTTTGATTCATTTTATTTATATATATATTTTTTTTGCGTTACTCTCAATCTAGAGATGGCACTACCTCATTCTTTTTAAATGTATTTTTTTTTATAAGTTATCGATATCTTTACGGTCATTGGCTCCCCCACTAGTTGATGGAGTATAAATAGTGTCTATGGTATTCTACCTAATAGAATCCATGTCGAGTAATCAAACCTATCGTGTCCCAATTCTTGGGCGAGCTTAGTCTGAATCTACAGCTGTGTCAAGGTTATTGTAGGTGCATAATTTATATAATCCAATTTAATTTATTTCAATGTGACTAACCATCCTCCCATCTCGGATCTTAATAAACACCCATATGTAAACTAATCTATTAATTAATTATATTATTGTCCTATAAACTTCAAGGTAAAAATTGTATGAGATGCATAGCATAATTTTCGTATAAGTCTCATATCAAATACCGGATATAGCCTGTTTTGATATTATTTATATTGGGAAAAAAATTATTTTGTTTGATTGTGTATATACAGGGTGAAAGCCCGCCTGCTTTAAATCCGGAGCGAAATGCGGAGAAGAGTTCAAATAATGTGTAATCACAATTCATTTTACTTCCTTCTTTGGTAATGATTGTAATTATGTCGTATACTATGATTATATTTCTCCACCCATTTCCGAAATTATATAGATATATACACATATTATTGCTTACGATCTCGTCTTTCACAAACTATGCATTCTATTGTATATTTTCTATACTATCATATCTATCTATCTAGTCTATCTAATGTATTCTTATCTAGTATTCAATCCTATCTTATATTCTTCTCTATCGTTTGACTCCTATCAATTCGTAATCGGATGACTATTCTATCCTATCTTATCTATCTTGTGGTGAGTCTGAACTAATATAGAATCTTATCTTATCATATTCTATTCTATTCTATCTAGTCGTGATCTATCGTGAGTCTAATAATTATTCTGAATTGTTTTCATTTGGATTTTCTTCTTAATGTTATTATGTTGTTTATTAGGTTTATAATGTTTGTTGGTTAGTTCTTATCTTAAAGTCTATATCTTTCTACAACAATTTTAACTCTTCCCCGTCTTCTCGTCACTCTTGTTATCTCCGTCTTTCCTTTATTCATTTTATTTTGAATTATAATTTCCTTATCTCATATTGTACCTACGGTGTCTAATTTCTGTCACTAAAGGTAAGACTATACATATGCTTATGTGTTATCTGGGCAGCTGCTGGATTTTTTTATTTTTTTTTATGTTTTTGTTTTATTTCCGTTTAGTCCAAAACCCACGTTATTTAATTAATTTCATTTCCTAGTTTTTTTTTTTTTTTTCAATTTTAGAATTTAATGTCTTAGAAATAGAAAAATAATAGTATAAAATATAATATGGTTTTGGTTTTTTTTATTTAATATTGTAATATAAAAACGATGAAGAACTTTCAAACTCATTCTCGCTTTGGAAAATAATTCAATTCTCAGTATATAATATTATGACATATATTAAGTCATCTTTTTTCTCTAGGAATATAAACTTGCCGAAATTGTGGCATTTGGCTGTGGTCGAACACGTATACGAGTGTGTTCTGCGCTTTTAATACATAATACCTGTTTCGTTCTTCTTCATTCTCTATTTTTTCTTAAACGAATAATTGTACATTAGTAGATTGTGTCAGAAATGACATCAAGAGTAAAGATAAGAATACTTTTTAATATTCCATAATAATATAATAATTTAGATATTAATATAATTAAGATAATGATGATAATAATTAATTATTATAATAGTAATTTACATTAATTCAAATATAAATATTAATGATTAATAATAAATTTAATTTTATATAATAATATATGAGTAAATAATAATAAGAATATATAATAATTTATATAATAATGATATTGAATAATAATATTAATAAAGAAATAATATATAATATATATTAATTAATTAATAATATATATGAATAAATAATTAATTTAATTGATAATTACGATAATTAAAGATAATGAATAATTAAATATAACATTAATAATAATGTTTATTTGATTTAATTAACTCGTAAATTTAATTAAAATTAATTATAGTTTATGAAAATCCAAATTGAATAACACTAGCTAGCGATAAATTATTTGTTATAAGTTAGTAATTAATTATTAATTAATAATTAAAATTGGTAAGTCCCGAATACAAGATTACCGAATCTATGGTGCGTATTTTATAAATTATTAATTTTTTTTTCAAATCACATGAAATTTTTTGGTTTATTAGATATTATTAAAGATTATTAGATTAATATTAGACAATATTAAAGATTTATTATTATATATATGTGTAAATATGATATATTATTAGATCAGGTACATTATGCTACTGGTTTTGTATGAAAGCCATGCCTCGAGTTTTTTTTTCGAGTATTTTTATTAAATCATGTGAGAAGCAACAAAAATCTTATTTGGTTGATATGTGCTAATTCTTTACCTTTAATATTATATTTTCAATTTATTTTTTAATTTTCATTTCTTTATCCTTATGTACAAATATTAAAAATATTTTTATTCAAATTAGTAATTAAGAATATTTGATTTTAGAAATGTTTTAGATTTTTATGGGGTATTTTTTGTAGTGAGTAGTACTTATTGGCTTTGTGATTACCTATATTATGTATTACATTAGTTCTTCAGGTGTATATGCCCTATAGTAGAGTTCTTTATTTATATTACTAAGTTTGTTACTTAGATACATAGATATCTCTATTTTACTAATCTAATTTATGGGTAGTTTATATAATATTCTATATAGATATCTATTTATTTATAATATATATATATGTTTATTTAAAGTTATACTATTATTATTTCTATATATTAAATTATATATACCAGTGATGTTACCTGAGTTACTTGTGGTATATATATAATAATAATTTACATATACTATTATTCCTTTATTTTTTTATTAGTTATATAAATATATTACTATGTTTTCCCTATATAGTCCTTTTATAGGTCTCTATATTAGATATAATATATATATAATATATATATATATATATATATATATATTATATTATATGTCTTTTCTGTTATATTTATATTTTTTTATTGAGTAAAAGTCAGTGGATATATATATATATATATATATATATATCGAATGCCAATTCATTGTAAATTGAAAATTTTGTATTGTGCAATCAAAACAGGAGTGCCAGGCGCTGAGGGGAGTGGTGAACCCTATGGAATAAGTCGGGGTGTTGTGGAGGGTGCAGCTCGAGCCGGGTCAGTTCTAAACCCTCAGAATACACGTGAGTTAGATTTGCGTCCGGGCGTCCCCGCCCTCAGTCAAGTTTCTCAAGAATCCGCGCCCTCCCACTTAGATTCAAACCGACCAATCAGTTCTCAAGGAGATGGTAAGTGGGCGTGGTCAAATACTGCGCATGCGCTGCCCTTAACTGATGGGTATGGCACCAATAGCACTGAGCTCTATCATCCCCCCTGACTTATAGAAGAGGGCGCGGAAGAGCATGTCTTATGAATGTCTGTTTCTGCATGACAACAACCAGCACTACCTGATGGCACTTTTTTGGCATATTTTTTGGCCCAAGGGCGGGAAAATGGATGTAAAAATATGGTCGGCACACCGATCAACGCACCTGACCCAGGTTTTCTCCATTCCCCTTACCGTGGCTGGCATTGGGCAGAACAATAGATGGCGCATGTTGCACAGTAGTAATAGTGTTATATATATATATATATATATATATATATATATATATATATAATATAATATATATATATATATATTATATATATATATATATATATATATATATATATATATATATATATATATATTAATATAATATATATATATATATATATATATATATATATATAGTATATATTAACATATTCCTGCACTAAATTTGGTTCACCAACTTGAACCGAAACTAGATAAGGGTATGGGTATGGTAACTGAAAGTACTATGGGTTGCGGTCCCCACTACCCCACTAAAGTCCCTAACCCTTATTTTAAATGTCTAATTCTCCATCTCTATAAGACCTAATCATAAATGAGTTTTAATAATAACAAGCCATATTTTCAATAATT
>JABUQX010047295.1:0-2500 GCA_015478945.1 Trachelipus rathkii
GAGGAAAGTTCAAGAGACATGTAACTCTGGGCCGAGGTATTAAAAGCTTTTATTTCAGACGAAGATATCCGGCCACCTCCCTGAAACTTCCTGGTACCCGGATTTCCTTATAAATCTCTAAGGTACAATATTTTGTTTGGTGTCATTTTTTTTATTATAGCAACTAAGCATATATAACTAGTTCGGTATTTTAAGAATTATTGACAATTTCAGAAACCAAATTTCAATCGCGTGAGTGACCCTTTGCGTCACTCACCGTAACATACTTAAAATTGAATTGGCGCCCGAACAGGGACTTTGTTCTTGTGTCGGGTTGCGTTAAATTCATAACTTGTGACTCTGTTCACCATTTATTCATCTCGGTTTTGGTTTCTTTGTCTTTCATTATGTCGAATGACCACATAAATAATTCTTATACTTACGGTTCCGTTCCTCCTGGTTTTGCTCCATTACCTTCTCAATCTATTCGCAATACGAACATGTATTCGAATAATTATACGTCAGATAGGTTCGATCAAGATTATTATCAAGATAATCTCTTAAAAGAATTCCCATTGCGTAACTCTCAAACTTTTTATTCTAAAAGTTATGGATCACGTGGTAACAAATACCCAAATGAAAATGCATATTCGTATTCGCCTATCTCTAATCAAGCTTACGGTTACTCTAACTATTCCCATAATTATCCTCGTGATTATTCCCATAGTTATCTTCGTAACGATTCTCGTACTTACCCTCGTGAGTATTCCCCTAATTGGTCTCAACATAGACCGTCACCTTATTCTCGACCTCAGACACAGAGACAGTTTGATAGACTTGACTCCTCGGATGACTTAACCATACAGTTAGACATGTTAAGAGAAAACATTGCTCTCTTAACCAAACTGTTACAGAACACCCAAAATATGTTATACAATCTTCAACAAAAAGAAGATTCCCGTAACATATTTAACTCTCGAATTGTCCATCCTTCCAATCGTAATTATACACCCTATAGTCCTAAGAACACCGCTGGTTCTCGTTATTATCGAGACAGCCATTTTAGCCCTTCGTCCTCTGTAAATTCAAGGACCTCTTCGCGTAACATAGACCTTCATAAAAATACCTCACACACAAACTTAAATCTTGTGTGGTGTGATTACTGCGGTATTCAAGGCCACTTAATACAAGATTGTTATAAGTACCTCGGTATTTGCAGTTACTGCAAAAAGGAAGGGCATGTGAAGGCCACGTGTCCAGTCCGTAGGACTCCTCTTTCTTCACCTTCCACTCCTAAAATAAAACATTGTCCCTTTTGTAAAGGCCCTCATTCGGGTATTAAATGTCCCCAACGAACGCCTCCCAGACAAAAGACAACACAAAATAGATCTCCGGTAAAGGAAAGTTCCCCTTGTGATTCCTTAACGGGGTCTGTGAAGACTGTAAAGTCAGTAAACACTCGTTCCCCTACTAACTTGACTCACGAAACTCAAAGCCCTCAGACATCACGACTTGATGACACACCACTGCCTCAACGTTTTTACGATCCTTGTGACTCTTGTGGGAAACCACCTCACGAAGGACAATGTCAAGGACTTGACAAAGTCGACCAACCCTTAATTCCTACAGAAACAAATTCTGAGGAAATTATCCCAGTAATAAATTCAATCACTGTTTTTCCCCCTGATGAACAAATCACTGACATTGCTACTGACATGGACAATACTAAACCTACTGATGTTACCTTAGCTATTGTTCCCACTTTGACACAGCCTCACGCATCTCTTAGTAACGATATTAATCTCGTTTCCCCTAGTCAAAACTTTAGTTCACTTAAGGATCCCAGAGTATATATTCCTGAACCTTTGGTGATCCCTGTTGCTTTGTCCCAATATGACTCATATAACTCCTGTTTCACTAATAGCGTGATTGACAGTGGTACTCAATATAGTTTCATTGGCACTTCTATAGTAGATTATCTAGGGAAACAAATGGAATATTTACACACGTCTCCATCCTCTGAAATCAAGATTCACGACATAAGTAGGTGGATCCATGACCCTGATGTATCCTTAACTTCGTATGTGGAATTACCTATATTTTTCCAGGGTACTGACTATTTTACCAAGCCAGTTATCTTTTTAATCATCCCTTCCGAAATGATGCCTTGTCCGGTAATTTTAGGGGATCTCGCCCTAAGAGAAAATTCTTTGTTAATCAACTTGCATAACCGGAGTTTAGTTCGTTGGGAAGGAAAGGAGATGCTGGAAATAAGGTCAATTTAGTTTCTTGTAAATCATATATGAAAACCTAACTCGTCGTACAAACGTGTCATAACTTTCGGAAATCTATTTTCAAAATATCTTAATACGTGATACGTGAAACTTATCTTAGAAAATTTTAGAAAACATTTCATCATAAAACAGCTCTCAATGTAATATAAAATTCTACCATCCCAGCCTTATTTTAATATCTCTATTTCTTAAAATAACTTTTCTCGCGTAAGAAGCAAATAAAATTA
>JABUQX010047295.1:10000-32500 GCA_015478945.1 Trachelipus rathkii
ACAAGCATTTCGAGTATCAAATGTTTTTTACACAAATACGCTCATAGCCTTAGAAATAAAAAAAGATGACTAAGCTGATTAGTTATACCATAAATGAGATCTAGACATTATTTGCATTACCTGAGGCATGGGTTGATGAAGATTATATATGGGGACTCCTTTCAGGAATATGAAATAGACGGATAATACTTAACACTTTATTTTACCAGCGTAGAGGAAAAGAAGGGTGGTTGGTGTGGCGCTTCTATGTCTAAAAGCAATTTCAATCTGTATTAATGACTGACTTAAAAACTAATCATGATATTTGAATCGGTGTGGTTAGATATTCTTATATACAATAAAATCATTTAGAATAGGGGCATTTTATAGACCTCCTTGGCCAGAGTCAAGAATTAGGACGCGGAAATTGTGAAAGAAATAGAGACAGCATGCCACAATAAAGAAAAAGTTATAGTCATAAATGGGTGATTTTAATTTTCCTGGGCATTTATTGGGATTCCTTGTCTAAGTATGGACACATAGTAGTTTTCTTGCATTCATAAATTGTATTACTAGAAACTTTTTGACCAGATGTCCAAGACCCACAAGATACGATGCACTACTAGACCTAATATTAACTTAACGATGAAAGTATGGTGGATGAAATTAGAGTTGAGGAGAATTTAGGACTTAGTGACCATAAAATAATTAGATTTAATATGAATTAAATATCTGGACAAATTTGCAAGTTAATAAAGAAAAATATTAAGATTTCCAAAATGGCGATTTTACCAAATTTCGAGACATGCTTAGTACAACTAACCTGCGGATTAAAGAGTTAAAGACAAAACTGTTTGTACTCATGTGGGAACCCATTTTAAGTAAATTTTAATGAAATTATTCAGTCAGTATGTTTTAAAGATAAACCCATTAGGGGCAAAGAGAAAACCTGTTTGGTGAAAGAGAGTTAAGAGAGAAAATTAATGAAAAGCCTAGATGTTTTAAAAAATATTCAAGGGTAGGAATAGGGAAGATGATTTAGAAAATTATAGGAAAAATAGAAATTAACTTAACCAATCAATAAGAAAGGCAAAGAGAGAGGCAGAAATTAATTTAGCAAGGAATAGTAATAAGAACCCGAAAAAGCTTTTAGCTTTTATAAATTTAAAAGTAAGAATAGGACAATTGGTCCAATTAAAATTGATGAAAATTTAGTTGAGTTCAGATAAGGAAATGGTCAACATTTTCAATGCTTATTTTTGCTTCAGTGTTTACTGAGGAAAGATCAGATAATAGTTTGGAGACTAAATAGTTCTTGTTTGCATGTAACAAATAGGACTTAAAGAATTTGAATTTGATGTAAAAGAAATAAAACGTTTATTAGCATCAATTATTTGACCCAAGTAAAGCTGCAGGCCCTGATGGTAAATATGGTAGAATTCTGAAAGAGTGTAGTACCAGCATTGCAAAGGCAACTGTATTTGATTTTTAAGCGATCTATAAATTGTGAGTACAGATGACTGGAAAATGCATATGTTTTGCCTATTTAGTAAGAAAGGTAGTAAAGGAAGATTTGGGGAAAATGTATTAGGCCAGTTAGCTTAACAATCTCTGGTTTAAAGGTTTGGAAAGTAATGAAAGATCATATAGAGAAATATTTAAAGAAGATAACAAGGTATTGTATGAATCCCAAGCATGTTTCAGAAAGGGTAGGTCATGTCAGACAAACCTTTTTAGAATTTATGGAATACATTACTGACTGCATCGACCGAGGAGATCCAGTTGATATTGCATATTTTTAGACTTTAGTAAAGCTTTTTGATAAGGTCCCCACATAAAGGCTGATGAAAAAGTTATTGCAATTTGGATATAGGTGGAGTGGTAACATGGTTGGATTAAAGAGTTGTTGCGAAATAGAAAACAGTATGTACAACTAAATGGGAATAAATCATCATGGGAATAGTGAAGAGTGGTGTCCCCACAGGGTTCAGTGGGCCACTTTATTGTTCCTCATATATATAAATGATTTAAGGACCAGGGACTTAAATGCAAAGTTTCTAAGTTTGCAGATGATACTAAAATGGGGGCCACCTCAGTTAGGAATAGTGAAGGATTCTATAAAGATCAAAATGATCTTGATAAAACTTCTTGGGGGGACAGATTAAGTGGCAAATGAATTTTAATAGAAAAGTGTTAAGGTTCTTCACCTAGGTAACTCAAATAAAAGTTTTAACTACTGATATGAATGGGAGTGGCTTGAGGTCTGTGGACCAAGAAAAAGATTTAGGTGTATTATAAGCAGTAATTTGAAAGTAGCGAATCAGTGTTTGGAAGCTAGAAATTAAATCTAATAAGATGCTGGGCATAAAAAATCGCAATGTTGTTTACAAGAGCAAGGAAGTACATAAAAGTTAAAAAAACTGTATAATAGCTATGTTAGGCCAGTAATAGAGTATTGTGCACAAGTTTGGGCCCCTTATTTAATTCCAAAAAAGCAGTAAGGTTATAGGTTTGTTTAGGTAGAGGCAACAAGGATGATTCTGGGTTTGAGGGTAAGAGCTTATGAGAGAGGCTGAGGAGTTAGGAATGTTTTCTGTAGGAAAGCGGCGATTTCTCAGAGGGGAACATGTTACAAGTCTACAAAATATTTACATCTATATTTGATTAATACAGGACCAATAAATTTTTCATAGTAGACATGGACAGGTGACCAGGGGCATAATAAGAAAATTAAGAAGAAAGCATACGCCATCTTGATATAAGAAAGCATTGCATTCAGTAATAGGGTTGTTAAATTGGAATAGTCTGCCAGAGGAGGTTGTTGAGTGTGACTCTATTGCAACATTTAAGAAACGGTTAGATTCGTTTATGGATGGGTTGGGTATCATATAATATATTGACGAAGCCAAATTGGCGGGTTTTAGTTATAGCAGTTATTGTTAGATGGCATGTGTGACCATAACTTAGTTATTAATGCATGTTGATGGTTTGGGTATCATATTTATATATCATTAGTTTTGACTAAGCAAATTGGGGATTTGTAGTTACGACAAAACTTGACAAGCCCTAGGGTTGCTGTGGATTTGCATGAGCATGTTTGGGTAGTGGGTTGACTGGGACAGTCTCCATAGGCCCATGTGGCTTTTTATTGTCTCTATATTCCTAATGTCTTAATGTCCTAACATAGGTAAGAGATTTACTGTTTTCTGTGTCTGGGTTTATTTGGATTCTTAAATAGACTTTCTGTATTTAAATACAGTCTTTATTAATTGTTACTTTAATTTAGTGTTAATTTAATTTAAATTAGGTTTTCCAGTCACAGACTACAGTTAAGCCTACCTTATAACTTTTATATATCCCTGGCCTAGGCTAAGCTAAATTTAGGCTTGTTTAAATTTTTAACCTATTTAAAGAGATTAGTTTATTTCTTTTTAGCTTTAGAGATACTTCAGGCATCATTTAAATAATAGGTACCAGGCTAGTAAGCTAATAATAATTTAAAGTATGTATGCTCTGTGTGATAACTGTGGGACTGTGGGAGGTGAATATGTGGATAGCTGCCCTGTTTGTGTTTTGAATGCAGAGAATGTGTTTTTAAGGAAGGAGATTGCAAGACTGAGTGAAGATATGCATGGATTGAAAGAAGAAGTATTTGAGTTGAGAAAGGAGGGAAGTGTTAGGAAAAAGGTTAGTAGGGATGTCGAGGCGAGGAGGGAGCGGGACCTAGAGGTAGATGGGAATAGTGATTCACCTAGGCAGGAAGATGAGAGGGAAAAGGATAAAGTAGTTGATAAAAGGTCTGCAGATGAATATAGAGTTGTAGGAATTAGAAATAATAATTTTAAAAGATAGAAAAGTTAAAGTCAGTCAGCATGTGACCTGCAGTAACAGGTTCGACTGTCTTCCAGATGGGGAGGGATAGGGTTGGGATTAAAAAAAAAACGTTCGTTTTTTTTTAAAAAAAAAACACGTTTTTTTTTAAAAAAAGACCAAAGGCCAAATTTTTTTTTTTTTTTTTTGTTTTTGTTTTTAAATTACTTTTTTTTCATATATATCAAGTCTATTTAGGGTATTTAGCATTAAAATACAGTAAATACAATATGTTAAGAGAGGTATGCAATATATAAAGTAGATTTTATTACTTAGTAAAGTTTTATTTGTGCTCTAGGGCATATAATTATTACATTTCACATGATCTGATTATTATTATTATTATCTAATATATATATATATATATATATATTATATATATATAATATTTAAAAAATATATATATATATATATATATATATATATATATTATATATATATATAATATATATACTATAAATTCTATAAATTTCTTCATCTACCTTTTTCTCCCCAAGACTGGTGGTAAGGTGCGTAAAAAATGCATAAGAAAGAAAAAGCAGTAGAATGAATATGAAAAAAATATTAAAAAAAATCCGCGGAATTCTCCTCCCCATCCTCAATTCCATTACTTAGTAAGGACTCGTCACAGTCAGAAAATCCACCCTAAGCTTCACGGGACTGCGACGGGACCCTCACTATGGTAAATCGTCAGTGTAAGTGTTTCATCCCTTGGCCCAGGTGGGCCACCAACCATACCCCCTCCACAAAAACCCCGCCATTCTCTCCTATTATGCACCTTTATTCTCGCTCTGCCAAAACTCACATTTCTGTCCTTCAAACATTCTTTAGCTGACTCAATCCACTTTTTCTTCGATCTCCCAGCCCCGGTCGGTTCCCAACACACTCGCCACTATACATTCGGCCTTAAAAAACCGACTTATCAATCATCCTTCCACAGTGACCAAAACATCTCAACATATTTTCATTTATTCTCTCGTTTACCCCATTTCTTCACACCACCACAAACTCATCTTAATATGATTCATTCCTCACTTTTATCAATTCTTCTCACCACTAGCATGCCCCAAAGATTGTCCATCTGAACACATTGAACTTAGAATCTATACTTCTATTCCAGACCATAGTCTCACCATATACAATAACCAGGTAACAACAAACTCATGTAAGACCCTTGCACTTCTAAAGACGTTTATGTTGTTACCTGGTTAATTGTATTTAGGGTGAAGACTACTGTGTCTGAATAAAAGTATAGATCTAAAGTTCAAGTTCAGATGGACAATCTTTGGGGCATGCTAGGTGTGAAAAGAATTGATAAAATTGAGGAAGAACCATATTAGAGGAGTTGTTGTTGTCATAATTTGGTTGTGAAAAATGGAGGTAAACGAGAGAATAAATGAAAAATGTTTGAATGGTTTGGTCACGTGGAAAGGATGATTGATAGTCGGTTTTTAAGCGGATGTATAGTGGCGAGTGTGTTGGAAACCGGCCGGCTGGGGAGACCAAGAAAAAAGTGGATTGAGTCAGTAACCGAATGTCTGAAGGGACAGAAATGTGAGTTTGTCAGAGACGAGAATAAAGGTTGCATAATAGGAGAGAATGGCGGGGTTTTGTGAGGGGGTATTGTTGTGGCCCACCTGGGCCAAGGGGATGAAGAACCCTTTCACTGACGATTTACCATAGGTGAGGGTCCGTCGCAGTCCCGTGAACAGCTATAGGGGTGGAATTCTGACTGTGACGAAGTCCCTTACTAAGTAATGGTACCAGAGGGGGAGGCGGTAAGGCTGGGACTTCTTTTCGGACTTTGTCACTATTCTTCTACTGCTTTTTCTTTTCCGATGCCTTCTTACGCCACCTTTACCACACAGTCTGGGGGAGAAAAAAGGTAGTATGAAGAATTTTATAAATTTATATAATATATATATATATATATATATATATATATATATATATATATATATATATAATATATTAATAATAATATGTATATATAATATAAATATTTATACTATATATAATATATATATATAATAATAATAATAATAATCAGATCATGTGAAATTGTAATAATTATATGCCCTACGAGCACAAATAAAACTTTACTTAGTAATAAAATCTACTTTATATATTGTATACCTCTTTTAACAAATGTATTTACTGGTATTTTTAATTGCTAAATACCCTAAATTAGACTGGATATATATGAAAAAAAAGTAATTTGTGAAAGACTAAAACAAAAAAAAAAAAGCAAAAAAATTTGGCCTTTGGTCTTTTTTTAAAAAAAACGTGTTTTTTTTTTAAAAAAAAACGAAACGTTTTTTTTTTTAATTCCCAACCCCTATCCCTCCCCATCTGGAAGACTGTCGAACCTGTTACTGCAGGTCACATGCTGACTGACTTTTGAGATCCTCATCTTTAAATTTATTATTCTAAATTCCGTTTTAAACAAAAAAAACCCTCTATATTCATCTGCCAGACCTTTTATCAACTACTTTATCCTTTTCCCTCGCATCTTCCTGCCTAGGTGAATCACTATTCCTGTCTACCCCTAGTCCCGCTTCTCTCCTCGCCTCGACATCCCTACTAACCTTTTTCCTAACACTTCCCTCCTTTTTCAACTCAAATACTTCTTCTTTCCATCCATGCATATATCTTCACTCAGTCTTGCAATCTCCTTCCTTTAAAAAACACATTCTTCTGCATAAAACCACAAACAGGGCAAAGCTATCCACATATTCACTCCACTAGTCCCACGTTATCACACAGAGCATAACATACTTTTAAATTATATTAGCTTACTAGTCCTGTACCTATTATTATTAACCAACTACTGTTTTAAAATATACACTTAAGCCTAAAAAAGAAAATAAACTAATCTTCTTTAAAATAGTGTTAAAAATTTAAACAAGCCTAAATTTAGCTTAGCTAGGCCAGGGATATATAAAAGTTATAAGGTAGGCTTAACTGTAGTCTGTGACTGGAAAAAATAATTTAATTAAATTATCACTAATTAAAGTAACAATAATAAAGGACTGTATTAAAATACAGAAAGTTCTATTTTAAGAATCCAAATAAACCCAGGACACAGAAAACAGTAAATCTCTACCTATGTTTACGGACATTAAAGACATTTTTAGAATATAGAAGACAATTAAAAAAGCCACATGGGCCTATGGAGACTGTCCCAGTCAACCCACTACCCAACCATGCTCATGCAAATCCAAAAAGCACCCTAGGGCTTGTCAATTTGTTGTAACAAAATCCACCAATTTGGCTTAGTCAAAACTTATGATATATATAAATGTGATACCCAAACCATCCACATGCATTATAACTAAGTTATGGTCACAATGCCATCTTAACAATAACTGCTATAAACTAAAAACCCGCCAATGTTGGCTTCGTCCAATATATTATTATGATACCCCAACCCATTCCAATAACGAATCTAACGCGTTTCTTAAATGTTGCAATAGAGTCACACTCCAACAACTTCCTCTGGCAGACTATTCCAAAATTTAAAAACCCTATTACTAAATGCATGCTTTCTTATATCAAGATGGCATGCTTCTTCTTAATTTTCTTATTTTGCCCCATTGGTCACCTGTCCATGTTCTACTATGAAAAATTTATGGTCTCTTATTAGGTCAATAGATGTAGAATATTTTGTAAGACTTGTATCATGATCCCCTCTGAGAAATCGTCTTTCTACAGGAAAAACATTCCTAACTCCTTCAGCCTCTCCTCATAGCTCTTACCCTCAAACCCAGAAATCACTCTTGTGTCTCTACATTGCGCTCTCTCAAGCATATCTAAGTCTTTCTTTAAATAAGGGGCCCAAACTTATGCACATACTCTATTACTGGCCTAACATAGCTATTATACAGTTTACTTCATTACTTTCCTTGCTCCTTGTAAACAACATTGCTATATTATTTATGCCCAGCATCTTTTTAGCTTTATTTCTAGCTTCCAAAACAATTGATTAGCTTACTTTCCAAATTACTTGCTTATAATCACACCTAAATCTTTATTCTTGTCCACAGACTCAAAGGCCACTCCCCATTCATATCTAAGTTTTAAAAAACTTCCCTTATTGATGGTTACCTAGGTGAAGAACGTTACACTTTTTACTAAAATTCACTTGCCACTTATCTGCCCACCAAGAAGCTTTATCAAGTTCATTATTGAACTTTATGCATTCTCACTATTCCTAACTGAGTGGCCCACTTTGAGTATCATCTGGCAAAACTTAGAAACCTTGCATATAAGTCCCTGGTCTAAATATCATTTAATATATATGAGGAAACAAATAGTGGCCCAGCACTGAACCCTGTTGGGACACCACTTCTTCACATTTCCCATGATTGATTTATTCCCATTTGTTGATTACACACTGTTTTCTTATTTCGCACCACTCTTTACATCCAACCACTGTACCACTCCACCTATACCCCATTGCAATAAAACTTCTTCATCAGCCTTATGGGGGAACCTTATCAAAAGCTATATATAGTTTAAATATACAATATCAACTGATCTCCTCGGTCGAATGCAGTCAGTAATGTATTCATAAATTCTAAAAGTTTTGTCTGACATGACCTACCCTTTCTGAAACCGTGCTCGGAGTCATACAATACCTTGTTTATCTTCTAAATATTTCTCTATAGGACCTTTCATTAACTTTTCCAAACCTTTTACAACCAGAGATGTTAAGCTAACTGGCTATAATTTCCCAAATCTTCCTTTACTACCTTTCTTATAAAATAGGCACAACATATGCCATTTTCCAGTCATCTTGGTACCTCACCAAATGTTTATAGATCGCTTAAAAAATCAAATACAGTGCCTTTTGCAATGCTGGTAACTACCTCTTCAGAATTCTACCATATATACCATCAGGGCTTGCAGCTTTACTTGGGTCAATATGATCTAATAAACTTTTTATATCTTTTACATCAAATTCAAATTTAAGTCTATTTGTTACATGAAACAAGAACTATTAGTCTCCAAACTATTATCTTATATCTTCCCTCAGTAAACACTGAAGCAAACATAAGCATTGAAAATGTGTTGACCATTTCCTTATTCTGAACTCACTAAATTTCATCAATTTTAATTGGACAATTGTCCTATTCTTACTTTAAATTTATAAAAGCTAAAAAGCTTCTTCAGATTCTTGATTACTATTCCTTGCTAAATTAATTTCTGCCTCTCTCTTTGCCTTCCTTATTGATGGTTAAGTTCATTCTATTTTTCCTATAATTTTTTCTTAAATCATCTCCCTATTACTACCTTGAATATTTTAAAAACATCTGCCCCGCTTTTCATTATTTTTCTCTCTTATCTCTCTATCCCACCAAAACAGGTTTTTCTCTTTTGCCACCCTAATGGGTCTATCTTTATTTATTTTAACTGACTGAATATTCATTTAAATTTGCTTGTAAAATGTTCCCACATGATAAAACATTTGGTCTTTTAAACTCTTTATCCCAGTTAGTTGTACTTAGCATGTCTCGAAATTTGGTAAAATCGCCATTTCGGAAATCTAAGATCTTTTCCTTATTAACTTGCAATTTGGGCCCAGATATTACATTCATGTTAAATCTAATTATATTATGGTCACTAAGTCCTAAATTCTCCTCAACTCTAATTTCATCCACCATACTTTCATCGTTAGTAAATTAAGTCTAATAGTGCATCTTATCTTGTGGGTTCTTGGACCATTCTGGGTCAAAAAAGTTATCTAGTATTACAATTTATGGAAATGCAGAACCTACTATGGTCCATATAAGACAAGGAATCCCAATGAATGCCCGGAAAAATAAAAATCACCCATTATGATTATACCTCCTTTTCTTTATTGTGGCATGCTGTCTTGATTTCTTTCACCAGTTTCCGCGTCTAAATTCTTGACTCTGGCCAGGAGTTCTATAAAATGCCCCTTCTAAATGATTTATTGTATATAAGAATATCTACCCACACTGATTCAAATGTCATGATTCATTTTAAAGTCAGTCATTAACACATATTGAATATTGCCTTTAACATAAAGCGCCACACCACCACCCTACTTTCCTCTACGCTGGTATAAATTAAGTGAATATCCGTCTATTTCATATTCCTAAAAGGAGTCTCCATATAATTCTCATAACCCATGCCTCATTATGCAAATAATGTCTAGATTCTCATTTTTGGTATAACTAATCAGCTCATCTTTTTTTATTTCTAAGGCTATGAGCATTTGTGTAAAAAACATTTGAACTCGAAATGCTGTTATTTTTTATTATCATCATCAGTTATTTTGAACCTGTAACAACAATAGTTTTATTTATCTCCCCACTATTATAGTTTACCATCTGCTATATTTGTATCTAGATTTAGGTCCACCACCCCCACACTTTACCTAGTTTTTTCTAAACAAGTCTCAACTCGGTACTGAAAAGCCCAACACCTTTAAGACCAAGTGAACTCCCATCTGCTGCAAAAAGATCTTTATTCAGAAATTTCTCTTCCACCAATCCAAAAACCTAATATTTTCTGAAAGACAATTTCCTAACCCTTTTCATTTACACCTAAAGCCCACTCCCCCATTCCTGACCTGCACCTAACCTAGGTAAAATCCCAGAAATTCATGCACCTTCTTCCACTAGCTTTCATTTTCTCTAAATCAATCTCCTATAATCTGCTATTAATTCTTCTGACCTCCTATGTCCTATATCATTTGTACCACTCATGCACAATCACATCTGAATAAACATTTGTAGAATCAATCTCTCTATCTACCCCTAACCACGATATCACTCACTCTGCCACGGAACCTGGATAACATACTCTCAATCGTTTCTTTTTATTCTTTTGAAAAAAGAACATCCTTTTCTATTTTGTCCATATCTCCAATAAGCATTGTTTCAGTCTTTCCCTTAAGAAAACTCAACATTTACCATTGGCACTCTCTGATCCCTCCCCATCTTGAAGACAGTCGAACCTGTTACTGCAGGTCACAGGCTGACTGACTTTCGAGATCCTCATCTTTTAAATTATATTTCTATTATTCAAACAACTCTATATTTTCATCTGCAGACCCTATTACAACTACTTTATCCTTTCCACTCTTCATCTTCCGCCTAGTGAATCACTATTTCCTGTCTACCCCTAGGTCCCACTCCCTCTCGCCTCAACATCCCTACTAACTTTTTCCTAACACTTCCCTCCTTTCCCAAACTCAAAAACTTCTTCTTTCAATCCATGCATATCTTCACTCCAGTCTTGCCAATCTCCTTCCTTAAAACACATTTCTCTGCATTTCAAAACACAAAACCAGGGCAGCTATCCACATATAAACCTCTCACAGTCCCACAGTTATCCACACAGAGCATTACATACTTTAAATTATTATTAGCTAACTAACCTGACCTATTATTTTACCAACTACAATTTAAATATCACTAAAAGCCCTTAAAAAGAAATAAAACTATATTCTCTTTAAAATAGGTTAAAATTTAAACAAGCCTAAATTTAGCTTAGCCTAGCCAGGGATATATATAAAAGTTATAAGGTAGGCTTAACTGAAGTCTGTGACTGGAAAACTAATTTAAATTTAAATTATCACTAAATTAAACAGAAAATAGTAAAACTCTTACCTATGTTAGCCTAGGGTTAGGCTATCAAATTTAAATTATCACAAAATTAATATAACAATTGTTAATGACTGTAGTTATATACACAACAGTAGTGTAATTAGATACACAACACTAATTTGTTTACACAAATACACCTTTCACAAAGACACAAATGTCAAGTCAGTAAATTGCGAGATCAAAATTTACAAACAAACTCACTCACTCTACTGGTCCTAAGCTGCATATATATATAATATATAGTATATATATAATTTATATAATTATATATATATATATATATAATATTATATATATATATATATATATATACTATATATATATATATTATATATATTTTTATATACTATGAGAAGAAAATTTCATTATATATATATCTAAATTAGAATGAAAATATATATATATATATATATAATATATATACTAATATATATATATATATATATATATATATATATATAATATATATATATACCGGTAGTACATATATAATACTTTATATATATATATATATATATATAATATATATTATATTTATTTAGATATAGAAGTATATAATTATATATATACCGGTATATATAATATATATTAATATATATATATATATTATTATATATATATTATATTATATATATAATAGTTATATATATATATATATATATATATATATAATATACCGGTATATATATATATATATATATATAACTTATATATATATATATATAATATATAATAATATATATATATATATATATATATATATATATATATATATATATATATATATATTAATAATATTACACGGGCGCACACCGCTCTTTTTGTTAGTCCGCTAGCGCACCTCCGCACCTCTGCACCTCGAGAAAACGTAGTCCTTAGCGCTCCTCCGCACTTATTCAGACCATCCAACCTCCGCTATATCGCAAGTCCGCACGTCCGCACGTCTCCCGCTAATTAATGTGCGACTTCACAAAAAGAATTTTAATATTAAATACTAAATAGTATATATCCTACAAAAAATTTTATTTTATTAATATTATATTGAAAAATGCATTGAATATTTACAAAAACTCAAGATTTTCCACTTCCTCCTCAATGTCGTCTTCAAAGACAAGAGATCCATATTACCTTACCTTTCAAAAAGATTAGGTGCTCAAAATTAAAAGCAGTTAAGGCTGACCTCTTTGCCCTCAAAATTTCCCCACCAATACTAAATATTCGCTCTACAGCCGCAGAACTAGGGAGAGGTGTATTATATTTTATGAAGAAGTTCAACAAATTCTGCCTATGCTGAAAGGGAAAGATGTCCTTGGTGAGAGGAGTGCTGGTGTTAGTCCACTTCCAGCAGTCCATTGCTAATTTAAGGTCCTCACCTAAATCATTCTGCCTCCCTTCTGAAATATTTTGACCACCCTGTCCACCCATAGGAAGGTCTATTTCGTCCAAGACTTTAGTAGAATCCATGAAAGCCTCGACTCCTGCAGAGTCGATGCTAATGCTACGTATCAGCTCGGTAGCTATATATATATATATATATATATATATATATATATATATATATATAATATATATATATATATATATATATATATATATATATATATATTATATATTTTTTTATACACAGTATTTTTATATATATCGTATTTATTTATATATATATATATATATATAATATATATATATATATATTATAATATTTATATATAACTGGGCGTTTTAACAACAGAATTGATTTAGATATTGCCTAGTTATTATAGTAATAATATAATTAATTAAAGTTAATAGATGAGGGTAATAGCCATTCAGTCTATAAAATCAATTTAAATTTATTTATTATAAATGGTACCTTTAAGGAGGTTGAGATTATTTTTGGAAGTTTAATATTAAAAAACAATAGTCTTAGACTAAAAGTTATAATTTATTTTAAAAACTAAAATTAAAAATTATATTCTGTATTATAACAATAAGAATTCTTAATAAGTAAACTATATTTTCATTTTTTAAAAAGGTGCGGACAAAAGAGCGGAAACTTTTTTTGATCCGCACGTGCAAGTCCGCTAATTTCCTGACGACTCCGCACCTCCGCTAGTCCGCACCTATTCTGGTAGTCCGCGCGGAGCGGACTAGCGGACTAGCGGACTAAAGAGCGGAAGTGCCCACCTCTGATATATATATATATATATATATATATATATATATATATATATATATATATAGTATATATTTATATATATTATAGATATGTAGATATATAATATAATAATATGAGTCATATTGGGACAAAGCAACAGGGATCACCAAAGGTTCAGGAATATATACTCTGGGATCCTTAAGTGAACTAAAGTTTTGACTAGGGGAAACGAGATTAATATCGTTACTAAGAGATGCGTGAGGCTGTGTCAAAGTGGGAACAATAGCTAAGGTAACATCAGTAGGTTTAGTATTGTCCATGTCAGTAGCAATGTCAGTGATTTGTTCATCAGGGGGAAAAACAGTGATTGAATTTATTACTGGGATAATTTCCTCAGAATTTGTTTCTGTAGGAATTAAGGGTTGGTCGACTTTGTCAAGTCCTTGACATTGTCCTTCGTGAGGTGGTTTCCCACAAGAGTCACAAGGATCGTAAAAACGTTGAGGCAGTGGTGTTTTTTTTTATTTTTTTTTTTTTTTTTTTTTTTTTTTTTTTTTTTTTTTTTTTTTTTTTTCTGTTTTTTTTTTTTTTTTTTATGTCTGAGAGCTTTGAATTTCGTGAGGCATGTTAGTAGGGGAACGAGAGGAATCTATGTTTACTGACTTTATAGTCTTCACAGACCCCGTTAAGGAATCACAAGGGGAACTTTCCTTTACCGGAGATCTATTTTGTGTTGTCTTTTGTCTGGGAGGCGTTCGTTGGGGACATTTAATACCCGAATGAGGGCCTTTACAAAAGGGACAATGTTTTATTTTAGGAGTGGAAGGTGAAGAAAGAGGAGTCCTACGGACTTGACACGTGGCCTTCACATGCCCTTCCTTTTTGCAGTAACTGCAAATACCGAGGTACTTATAACAATCTTGTATTAAGTGGCCTTGAATACCGCAGTAATCACACCACACAAGATTTAAGTTTGTGTGTGAGGTATTTTTATGAAGGTCTATGTTACGCGAAGAGGTCCTTGAATTTACAGAGGACGAAGGGCTAAAATGGCTGTCTCGATAATAACGAGAACCAGCGGTGTTCTTAGGACTATAGGGTGTATAATTACGATTGGAAGGATGGACAATTCGAGAGTTAAATATGTTACGGGAATCTTCTTTTTGTTGAAGATTGTATAACATATTTTGGGTGTTTTGTAAAAGTTTGGTTAAGAGAGCAATGTTTTCTCTTAACATGTCTAACTGTATGGTTAAGTCATCCGAGGAGTCAAGTCTATCAAACTGTCTCTGTGTCTGAGGTCGAGAATAAGGTGACGGTCTATGTTGAGACCAATTAGGGGAATACTCACGAGGGTAAGTACGAGAATCGTTACGAAGATAACTATGGGAATAATCACGAGGATAATTATGGGAATAGTTACGAGGATAGTTAGAGTAACCGTAAGCTTGATTAGAGATAGGCGAATACGAATATGCATTTTCATTTGGGTATTTGTTACCACGTGATCCATAACTTTTAGAATAAAAAGTTTGAGAGTTACGCAATGGGAATTCTTTTAAGAGATTATCTTGATAATAATCTTGATCGAACCTATCTGACGTATAATTATTCGAATACATGTTCGTATTGCGAATAGATTGAGAAGGTAATGGAGCAAAACCAGGAGGAACGGAACCGTAAGTATAAGAATTATTTATGTGGTCATTCGACATAATGAAAGACAAAGAAACCAAAACCGAGATGAATAAATGGTGAACAGAGTCACAAATTATGAATTTAACGCAACCCGACACAAGAACAAAGTCCCTGTTCGGGCGCCAATTCAATTTTAAGTATGTAACGGTGAGTGAAGCAAATGTTCACTCACGCGATTGAAATTTGGTTTCTGAAATTGTCAATAATTCTTAAAATACCGAACTAGTTATATATGCTTAGTTGCTATAATAAAAAATGACAAACCAAACAAAATATTGTACCTTAGAGATTTATAAGGAAATCCGGGTACCAGGAAGTTTCAGGGAGGTGGCCGGATATCTTCGTCTGAAATAAAAGCTTTTAATACCTCGGCCCAGAGTTACATGTCTCTTGAACTTTCCTCTTGTGTAGGGGTCGCGCTTCAAAGATGTGGGGAACGTAAGAATGTAGTAACACACAAAGACAGCAAGTTTATAAGGAGGGTTGAATAATAGAGGGAAAAATTAGCACACAATTACGTTGTAACACAAGGCGAATGAAACTCAAGAAAAAGAATTGTTTTATTCACTCATTATGTACAATGTAGAGTCTAAACAGGATTTACATTTTATGTACAAGTAATTAAGCAATGACGATGAGGAGATAATTCATGAATGTCTAAATAAAGACAATAAAGGGAATAATTGAAATAAAATAAGATATAAGGTCCACAAAGGAATGACTAAATAAAGACCATTCAGTGGTAGACTTAAAAACTAAGAGGAACAACTAAAAAGTTGACATTACAATTTAATAAAGGAAAAATGATGAAATAAAAAAGAAGTATGTACTTTCGTTACAAATAAGTAGATACTTATTTAAGAAAAGAAAGAACAACAACAACAACAGAACAAGGTTTAAGATTGTCCAAATTTAAAAGAGGACTACAGCGTTCAAGCGATCGTTATATAAATGACTACAATAAGGGATACAAAGGCAAGGTCGTTAATACAATAAGTAACAACTTATCTTAATTATGGGGAACTGATACCAGTGTTGGGAAATCACAAACTCAGGGGCAATAGAATGTTCAATTATATTTCAGCTTCAGTATTTATATGAATACGATTAAGACCATTTCTGACTGAGTACAATTGGATATTACTGAGCCCAAGATTTATATGTGTCCAAGAATGGAATGTGTTGAACTCCAATATGCCCAAGGATGGAATGTACCCAAAGATGGAATGTGCCCAAGGATGGAACGGGTTGAACTTCAATTCAAATCAAACCAAGGATAAAATGTGCCCAAGGATGAAACCTAAAAATGGAAATTAAACTGTAGTGATTTTAACTAGCATTATTTCCATTCTCTACTTAGAACTTTTACTTACCCCTAGTGGGGATTTGATGTTTATGAAGTTGTTTCTTGTAAAGACAGACAATGAAGAAGTATCCGAAGACGAACTGTAATATGAATATTTAGGGGATTGGATTTATGAATTAAGCATGCCTTATTTCATATGCTCATGTAATTAAGTAAGAAGCAAGCAAAAAGCACTTATGACTAAAAAACGGTTAGAACTGACCTTATAAATCCGGAGATATATGATTATAAGTTACTTAAGATTAAAGGAACTAAGATTTAATGTATTAAGGAGAACTTGTCTCAATATGATTAACTGAAAAACATCAATGGTCATATAATAATTTGTATAATGAGGGTGGAAAGTTATTTTAAGCATTAAACATTAAAATTAAGGATTTTTGATGGGAACTTGCAAATTAAGTCAGAGTTGGAATTCGTTTAAAGAAAAGAGTTAATTTACTGTGTAACAGGAGCAAATGTAGACACCTCTACATATATATATACTATATAGTATATATATATAATATATAATATATATATATAAATATATATATTATAGTATATAATATAATATATATAATATTTATATATATATATATATAAATATAATATATATATATATATATAATCAGGGATGAGGGAATCGGCGGAGTCGAGCGTTTTCAAGGGTAAGGGTAGGATGAGGAGGTCAGAGTCGAATTTTTAAAAAAAAAAAAAAAAAGACTCATCGACTCCCAAAACAATTTGTATAAACTTTCATACAAAAAATTTGAAAAAACTTAAATTGAATTTTTATTTATGGAAAAGATTAACATTTTTTTATTTTGGACATTTGTTTGAGCCAATAAATTGTTTATTTTTAATTTTTCCTTATATTAAAAGCGAAAAGGAAAACTTTTTCCAGCGATTTTTAACATTTCATATTATTCTTTTCTCCTGAGTCCCCGAATACGCTAAATATTTTTCTTGACGAAAACCAGTAGTTCATCCCCACCACCCAAATAAACATTATCTTAAATGATGCAGAGATATTGACCTTTTTATATATATACCTATATACTGTATATTATATATATATATATATATATTATATATATAACTATATATATATATATACCGGTTATATATAGTATATATATAATATATATAATTATATCTATATAATATATACTATATATATACCATATATACACTATGACTATATGATTCCAAGAATTAGTGTTATATATAATATATTATATATATATATATATAATATATATTACAGAATATATATTATATACTATATATATATATATATTATTATATTATATTATAATATATATAATATAATATATATAATATATATACGCGTATATAATATTATATATATATACTATATAATATATATATATATATATATATACTATATAATATATATATAATAAAATGTCCTCCCCAGGAAGGTCTCACGACCCTGTCAGTGGGACCCATCGAGAAAAGGTCCTTGGGTATCACGGGCCTAACAACTAAATCGCTGGCAGGCCGCCTATCGCGGATTGCCAGGAAGTTTTTTCCCACTCAGTAGCAACAGCACGCTACCAATGTACCATTAACGTCTGAGTTGAGACGAAAGCTAGAGTAATTAATAGAGAATAGCTCACGTTCTCTCGCTCCACCCAGTCTCGAACCTTTACCATCTCGCTTGCTAAGCGAGTGCTCTACCTCTGAGCTAAGGAGCGCTCTTGATATATATATATATATATATATATATATATAATATATATATAATATATATATATTATATATAATAATAGATATATATATATTATATATTTATATATATATATATATATATATATGATTATAGAGATTAGCTAAGATTTTTTGTCCAAAGTGATAGGCATTAGGAGGAGCGATTCAAACCCTAGTGTTGATGGCTAAGATGGAGTAAAAGAGCTGTTAATAACCTATGCGGCAATTTAGGAATGGATGAAAGGTGATAAGATTAATGCGATGATATTTATCACTGGAGAAAGAGCTAGTAGTATGGAAGTTCAGTTAATGGTTGCAGGTAATTGAACAACCTGGAACAATGTAAATAGGTGAACAGCATTCTGGATTTGAAACTGACACCACTTTTTAGTTATGTTAGAGAAGGTCATGAACAATATATATATATATATATATATATAATATAATATATGTCCAGGTTTTATACTTATTTACGGTAATATATTCTATAGACATATATATATAATATATATATATATATATATTATATTATATATATATATAATAATATATTACTATATATATATATATATATATATATATATAATATATTTGATGTACCAAGTCCAGGTTTTAAGGCTAAGACTGAGTTCAATTCCAAATCCAAGTTCTTGCAAATCCTACTGCAATAATAATATAATAATTTATTGTACTGGATATTTTTTAAGCATATAATAATAATGATGATAATAATAATAATTATAATAATAATTATATAATAATAATAATAATAATAATAATAATTGATAAATTATTCCACTATAAAGTCAAGCAATGATATAACAAACAAAAAATTAAATTTCTACATATTAAGTACATTAACTTCACAATTTTCTTCTAAAATGTTCCTTAAAAAAGACAAAAATAGAAAATCCTTCATTCACACTTATCATTAAAAAAAATCATCCACTCCTCAAAAAGGATGTCCTCAAGTCCAAACAACTCTAAAGAAGGAGTCTTACACCCTTCCTAGTGGCTCAAAGTGGGAGAGTTGTAAATTTCTCTTCTCAGTCGCTTTTTCGGATTCTTTTTCCTTTCAAAGTTAAAATGAATGATAAAAGAAAACAATTCCCATCAAGATACTTTCTTCAGGACTTGGACCATTTGTGAAGACTTATTTTCATTGCAATATTTCACCTCCAAACTCAGGGTGTCTTCTGGCAGTAATAAAATTAATTTGTTAATTAAATTAAATTAACATTAAATTAATTATTAAATTTCCATTATTAAAATCAAGCAATGATATAACCCAAAATTTTAAATTTCTTCATATTTAGTAAGAGCAATTTTTTTTTTTTTTTTCCTTAAAAAATAAAAAATAAACTACTTTATCCAAGGTTCATCAGTAAAAAATATCATTTCCACACCTTAAAAAGGGTGTCCTTAAGTCAAAACAACTCTGAAGAAGGAGACTTAACAGTCTTCTTGGTGGATAAAAGCGTAAGAGTTGTGGACTTCTCCTCTCAGTTACTTCTTCAGATTCTTTTTCCTTTTAAAGTTAGAAAGGAAACGATTCCCATCAAGATCCTTTCTTCAGGACTTAAGCCATTGTTGTTGACTTATGTTCATTTCAGCATTCCACCTGAGGGCAATGCATCTTCAGGCAGTAATAAAATTAAATTTGTGGAAATGGCCACTATAAATAGTTACATTATTCCACTTAAAATCAAGCAATAATATTGCTCATAGGTTCTTAATCTGAGTAATAGCACCCCCTGGGGGGCAGTGGGCTTGGTTAATGGAGCAGTAAGCTCTAGGTCTTCCTGAGGGGGCTTTGAGCTAGCATAATAAAATAAAATTATCTTCAATGGCAATTCTATTATATACATGACATTGCTGTTAATATTTACTTAGATAAAATGAAAGATTAACATTGAAGACAATACATGTTAAAAAAGATTACTATCATCAATAAGAAACCTTCTGGCCATTTAAAAAATATATAGCTATCTACTATGCTTCTGGCATCAGGGCAAGAGGAACGTTCAATAGCAAATTAAAACTATGAAATGTGCGAATTGGCAAAATATAAGAAAGTTGTCGCTTGCTAATTTATTTTTTATTTTATTCAATTATTCCTAATGCTAAAAAATTGATCAACTATGGATAGAGATGTTCTTGCAAATTAAAAAATTAACTCATTTTTGTTAATATAACAAAAAATTCCTGCCTCTCCCAAATGAAAGTCGGTTTCGACATAAAAAAGGTTAAGAACCACTGATATAGTAAAAAAAATTATATTTCTATGTATTAAGTAACTTCGCAATTTTCTTTTAAAAATATTCCTTAAAAAGAGACAAAAATAGAAAATCCTTCATTCAAACTTTGCCAGTAAAAAAAATTGTATCCACTCCTCAGAAGGCATATCCTCATGTCCAAACAACTCTAAAGAAGGAGATTTACAGCCTTCCTGGTGGTTCAAAGTGTAAGAGACGCAGGCTTCTCCTCTTATACAATATTTTATTGTATTATGCAGTTAATTGGCACTTTGAGTTTCTGATTTGAATCTTTGTTTCTTCTTAAATATTCCAGGAAGCTTTATGTTCGCTAGTAAAATGATCAGACTTGTGGATTAATTTTTTTTATCTAGCAAAGCTAATTGTCGTATTCACAAAATATCATCTAAATATCCCCTTCGTGTAATCATACATGAGAAGGAATTCAAATACACAGCTTCACAAATAAGTCATATTATATTGACTAATAGCTCGAAATACAAATATTAAATGTATTAAAGGTAAAAATTGGGAATCAAATAGAGATGAATTTTATTGCTTCTTAATAAAACTATTAAGTGGTTAAGAATATATTTAATTTGGACTTCTTCTCCAAGACAATTGCACAATCCTTGTTCACTAACAAAACCTGGGAATTAGACTCACTTTTGGAGCTCTCCATTATAGAAGAGTGGATTTCTTAGAAGCAGAAGCTTATAATATCATTAACAACAAAAGGAAATATACTGGTATTAACATATACTGCACAGCAGAATTATCAAAATATGATCATTTAATGAGATTATTTTATTAAACATTATATGTTTTGTTATTATTTTTTAATTTCAAAAACTTGTATTTTTGGGTTATAAAAAATCTATGAAGACTTGGCTTCTTCTCAAATAGTTAGTTATCCCCCAATTCATATTATAACTTAATGTTTATTTTCATTAGAGTTTAAAAAAGAGCAGTACAGCTCCTATAATACTAAAGCAGAAATTTTAAGAGAATATCCATCTCTTTCAAGCTCTTAACTGTAATGCCAGAATTGTAAATGTTATAAAAAGGATGGATTCATGGGATGTGCACTTGTGCTTGAACTATAATGAACTTTTATCACAATTGAAACTGTCATCTTGTAATACTATATTTATTGCATAACTATATATGATATACTGTAGTTGTTTTATACATTTAAATCAAAATGAACACCAAGGTTGCGGTTTTTACAATTCCTTTATCTTTATCAGTGACAAAAATTTTATTTGGCTCATAAAATTAGCATCTTAATAACTGAATTAGATGTCAGATATTTATTTCATTTGCATTCCTGGACAGGTGGAAATAACACTATAATGTAGCAGATACTGCAGCAAAAGATACTTATGTATACCTGCTACTTTAAAGTATTCAACATTAATATACAGGTATTAATAATAAAGACCTGGAAATTATCCTAAAACACTTTGAATCAGTGTAAAGGGCTTTCATCATCTGTTTGACCTCGGATTCTGATTAATAATTAAACTAGTATGTATATATGAACATGATAGGCGAGAACAAATTGAATTGACTAGATCTTGACTTTGTCCTTTTATTTGCAGGGATTAACCTTTTTCAAATTTAACTCCAATTCATATCATTGTTCAAGACTTATTTTAAAACTTTTATTGATTGTCCTATTTTTGGTCATCAAACAAATATTAAAGCAAATTTTTTTAGTTAAGCCCTATTGTGTTGTAATGGGAAGTCCAGCAGATAGCAGACTAGAAAACCTTACGCAGGAGAAATCATTAAAAGATGGGAGAATTTATTAGAGTGAAATACAGTGACTGAGAGAAC
>JABUQX010047295.1:42500-47500 GCA_015478945.1 Trachelipus rathkii
ATTGAAGCAAATACACGTATTTGATTTTAAGAAATGTTCCATTTCTCTTTCAGGATGGGGTCGATTTGATGGATGAAGAAGTTCTTCGGTTTTATACTAAACAGTGGGAAGATTATCAGTTTTCTAGTAAAGTTAGTTTTATTATAATTTCTTCATTTAATTTTGTTAAAAGAAAATTTATCAATTTAATAAAAGTTTCATTTATATTACTAATATTAATAAATAAATATTAATTATTAAATTATTATTTTTTATTAAGGTTTTAAATGGGGTTTGTGCATATTTAAATCGTCACTGGGTGAAAAGAGAGTGTGATGAGGGTCATAAAGGTATTTATGAAATTTATCAACTTGCTTTAGTTACATGGAGAGATCACCTTTTCCAGCCCCTTAACGGACAGGTATGATGCTTTTCTTAAGTAAAAACAAATATTCAAAAACAATCTTTCTACCCTAACTTCTAAATTGAATTTTTTTTTTTTTTTTTTTTTTTTAAAGGTCACAAATGCTGTATTGAAACTTATTGAACGCGAAAGAAATGGTGAAACTATTAACACAAGACTTGTCTCAGGAGTAATGAATTGCTATGTAGAATTAGGTAAGTTCATCACCGTTATATATTTTTAGCAAATTGCACTGCATAATATTGAACCAATGTATTATTTATTCACTCTTCTCCATAATTGAAATTATTTTTAAAGGTTTAAATGAAGACGATCCTTGCGGAAAAGGTCAAATCTTGAGTGTGTATCGCGATTCTTTTGAAAATACTTTCTTAGAAGATACAGAAAGATTTTATACAAGAGAAAGTACAGAGTTTCTCAATAACAATCCAGTTACAGAATACATGAAGAAGGTAATTCTTTCCTTTATATATATATATATATATATATAAATATTATATATATATATAATATATTATATATATTTTATTTATATATATATATATTCTATATTCCTTTATATATATATATATATATATATATATATATATACCGGTATATATATATATTCCATTGTTTTTTATCCTCCCTTGTCTTTCCACTAAATGTGGGGTAGGGGTGTGTACCATGCACGGAATCAGAACAGTTATGTAGAAGAGCATGTCGTAAGTCGAAAAGGAATAGCCCCCCCCCCGTTTACAATCCGCTCCATACCCTTAAGTGAGAGCATCGTCCCCAGTTTAATATGGGTTTCAATACCCTGTGGGCCAGGCCCCATAGCCATAACCCCCCTCACAACGCCCCCCCCCCCTTCACTAAAAAAACTTATCTATTATGCACCTTTCTTCTCGATTCCTTCCGCCACTCCTTTCCTTCAAGTACATAGTTATTCATTTTAATACCGTTTACTGGTTCATAGAAAGTCCAACTAAGTTTCTCTGGTCTCGTGGCTTCCAGTCTGTTATGGTCCCTTGAGCACATTCCACGGCATCTACTCTACAGTCCGCCTAACCGATGTGCCGACTATCAATCCATCTTTCCAATATTGACCAAACCACTCAGGAGCACCATCGTTTTATTGGCTTCATCTGATTTAGCACTTTCCTTCACACCGATCACGTGGTGGATGGGTGTGGGTGCAATTTCCCATAAATACTTTCATTCCTTCCCTTGCATTTTTATATCAATTTTTTTCAATTGCTTTGACGTTTTCATTATCATTTTATCAATTTTTCTCACACCTTAACACGCCTCTAAGATTATCCATCTGAACAGATTGCACCTTAGATCTATACCTCTTGTTCCATACCATGATTCACTACTGTACGATAATACAGTTGACAACACACCTATTCTCATGTCAAATTGATAACCCTTTTTGAGTTATCCTCATGCAAAAACCCGGTGGTGCACTCAAGCCTTAATCCCTTTGTATCGACCAAGGATTTCATTGCAGCAGCCACCTTCCTACCATTCACATTTTTCCTACTGCATTCTTGCATTATCCAATCCCTTTTCATCCAACAAATGTTGCAAATATATTAACATTTTTTCCTGATTGAAACTATATAAATGTTTAATATTTGCTTCTCATTTATTTAACTACTTTGCCGTAAATATCATAGATAGCCTTTCATATTTTCAAAGCAATTCATCGCATGAAATATGGTTGATCCATATATTTTGAACTTGTTAAAAAAAAATGGAATACTATTTTAAAACAACATAATACATACACTCACAAACATTTACTCTTATCGCTAGTGTCGAGAAGTATCTAATGCAAATTAGAGTTATTGCAGAAATAGCTATATTTTAAAGTATGAGCTGTATTTGGGGAGTAGAGTATGATAATAGTATGTAGTAGTCTTTGGATGAATTTTTAAAACAAGGGGACATTATTATAAGAATTTTTTTTTTATTTAAACCCCTGTTTAGTATATATTTAGATCTGTCATACGTTCTGTATACGTACAGTAAACTAAATTTATGTAAATATTATATACTTATATTATAGTATATATATATATATATAATATACTATATATTTATATATATATAATTATATATTAAAGAGATAGTAGAAGACGCAGAAATTGTAATCCAGAGTGGTCCCAGTCAAACCATAACAGATTTAAGAATTACGAAAAGTAAATATTTATTTACATGAAACTAATGAATAGTAATATTATAACTAAGAAAGCCATATGGGGCCTAACCCTAGACTGTGCCAGTCAACCAATATAGATTATTATCAATAAAAGTCAATAATTAAGAAGCCGCATTAGGCCCCTTAGAATGTCTCAGATCCAAGCCATAATAACACTGGGTAACTCAAGCCAAAAATCGTCAGGTGTTTTCAGCATATTTAGAGCTAGAATTTTGGCTGTTCTGAGTCAAAAGGAGATCCCATTTGCTCTATCCGGTCAACTTTTTGAGATACAGCAGTAGGCCTACCTGCGAGACTATACATTCGATAATTTATTCATATGTACTAGCGTCGTCAGGCTATGGTTCCTATGCGCTGTATCTCTCAAAAAGTTGACCACTGATAGAGCCAAACCAGCGTTGATTTTTGGACTCAGAACACCAAAAATTAGTTGCTAATATGCTGAGGTTGTGAAGTTTCAATCCGCTATATTTCGGAAGGAATATAGCGAATATTCATACGATAGAATGGTTTGCTTCTGACTGTGATTTCTGTTCTGAAAGTGACTAATTACCTTTTTTCTTCTTTTTCAAGTATTACTATGGCGTATCAGCGGACGTCATGCAGGGAAAATCCTGACGTTTCTGTCTGCTACATGCGGCGAGAGAAATACACGCTGGCAATGCACAGGAAGGCATCACAAGCTTTGTGAAGCGCGTCTACCAGGCTTACTTTCAAGTCAAGCTGGGACCAAGATAAGTCCTGGGCACCGCACCACGGTGTGCAAGACGTGCGTGGAATATATATCTCCGGCGGTGGACGAAGGACACGAAAACTTCACTGAAGTTGGGATTCCGAATTGGTTTAGGAGGGAGCCGTCTGACCATGAATCGGTTTTACTTTCTGCGCATCGATACTACTGGGCATCAACCAGGAAGAATTCGGAGTTTCTGCTTGCAGCCGTTTGGTCTCGTAGGGTGACCCCGGTACCTTCCATCTGCCGCGTTCCAGTTGTCTTGCTCTTGCTGAAGAACTTCATGTAACCCAGCGCGGCTGCAGAGCTTCGCCTGGCAGCGAGTCGGCGCACGGAGGCCCACACTGCATATGGATGGGAGAGTAGAACAGTCATAGGAGTAATGGAACACAGATGGTCCCGGGCAGCCCCTTTTTCACAAGTGTTGAGCTTAATGATCGGTAGGATCTCGGCTTGTCGAAGACTTCCGCCGAGCTGTTGGCCTCCAGATCAAAGAAAAAAATCTACTCGGTGAGGACGCGCGTATCAGCGTTCTTTACGTAGAAGCATCATGACACATGGCTACTCTGCGAGGAGGAAGAACCTTTCGTGTTACTGCCAGATGTGCGCCGGTCTTCTTGCTAAACTCGGCGCTCTTCAATATGATCCGAGAGATTGGCGACTCTTCATAGATAGTAGCAAGGCGCTCTTGAGGCAGCTGTTGCTCTACACAACGGGAACCGAGTTCGCCTCAATTCCTCTTACGCACCTCCACAACTCTCAAAGAGAAATATGAAAAGCCGTCAAGTACAGTGCTCATCAAAATCCAATATCAGCGCGCCAATCGGTCATCGCGTCGACCTAAGATGTGACTTTCTGACTTGGTCAGCAAGTCGGGTACACAAAAAGTACCCATGCTTATATATGTAAGTGGGACAGGTCGAGACAGAGGTTTCCCCAGCACAATGTTTGAAAAAGAAAGAGTGGCGGCGCAGAGCAGTTAGTTACCTGGGGCCGAGCAACACCATAAAGAACCACTTGTTGACCGGGGGAAAAGATTTTGTTCCCCACGCTTTCAATCAAGCTGGGTTAATGAAACAGTTCACGCGCGCTTTGGACAAGGATGGGAGGGCTTCAACTACCTGTGCCGAGCCTTCCCTGGAGTCACCATTGAGAGCTGAAGGCACGGATTTTCTCGAATGGCCCCACCGATGTACGGCGCTCATCAAGGACACACGAGTCGAAAACCATGAAACGCTTAGGAGTGCGCCGCCTGGAGGTGCGTTTGTGCAGGGTGGTGAACAACCTTCGCTGGGGAACAAGAGGCACGCAAAACCTACGGCACACTCAGCAACGCAGCCATGATGAAAGAGCTCCCAAAAACTCGGGGGTTTGATGGAGTATAAGATGCATTTCCTGTTCTCACACATGGAGACGGTTACCTGAAACCTTTTGGTGCGGGTCAGCGGCGAGCAAGGGGAGAAAGGTATCCATCAGGAGACATGCGTTCCAGATGGAGGAGAGGTTACCAGGGGAGGTGGGGACGCAGCTCCATGACTCGGCGGACTACTGCTGAGTCGCTGAATGAGAGACACCCAGCGTCTGCTCACACACGGACATCCGAGGGAAATGGGATTTACGCGTGAACTCTGAACTTTCTGGGCGTCGCAGACGCT
>JABUQX010047296.1:2500-42106 GCA_015478945.1 Trachelipus rathkii
CTGAATTAATTATTTAATATTAGTTATTCTCCTAAAATCTGAAGTTTATAATAAAACAAACAAAAAAGTTCATAGTAATATTCTTTTAGTTATTTTTAAATAGCATAAATTAAATAATATAAATTTACCTAAATTAAATACTGAATTATATTGAGAATATAAATGTATTAAAACGTATTTCAATTCAATCATCTATCCCGACTTATCCTTATTTGTTTGTAAATAAAGGAATTCTGAATCTTCTGTGCACTATTAAGACGGAAGGCAATTTTAAGCTCATTTATCAACTACTTTTATAACTCAACTTCATTGGTATGTTATTTTTTAAATAGATTTTGTAGAAATCTCAAACAGAATATGGATAGTATCTAGGCAGTTAGGTTTTTTATTCCATATAAAATAAAAATACAATTCTTATAAGATGAAAATTTAATATAAAAGCAACCTATAAATATTGTTTTATTTTTTATATTAGTTGCACTTCCCTAGTTTTCGGAAAAGTTTGAGCAAATAAATGTTCGATTGTTTGTCAACGTCATGTAATCCTAATGACGCATTTCGAATCTTATAGAAAACAGTCTATCAGTGAATAGTAATATATAAATATATATATATTATAATTTAATATATATTATATATATATCTATCAATATTTCAGGATCACTCTAATTTATATAGAAATATACCCTATATATATATATAATATATGGATATATATAATAAAGTATAGATATACTATACTATATATAATATATATGAGTATAGCACCAAAATTGCTGCACATCACAGATCATACATCGCAAAAATTAGCGCATACATCCCGAAAGAATTGACCCACCCCTGGTGTACCCCAGTAATTCATGCGTAGAGTAAATTAAAGCAGCTCACCAAAAATAGTGTATATTATTTCTTCAGTTATTAAATCTAGCAATATATGTGTCGAAAGTAACATGTATATAAGATTGTCTTGACTAAAAACTAACAATGCAGATAAATTATCTACTAGCGCATGAAGAATTACGCGCAAATATGAGAAGCACCAATAAATCCTTTCCTTAAAACAATTTAGAATTATATTAAAAAAATATTAATTTTAAGAAAAATATATTTATATCAAAGAATACAAGAATAATGAACTAACTGATTTTCAAAAAACAACTAACTATTAAAGGATTTTCATTAGTTCTTTAATATATATATAGTGTATAATTTATTTGAGAAGCCAGATACAAGAATAGAATAACTAATATTTCAAGAGAAGTAGCAAACGCAAGATAGTATGAGGCTAGCATGTACATTTAGAGGTTCACGTCTGTCAATATTTTAATCTTGTTTCTTTCAATTGAATTTTTTAACAGCAATCCTTTTTACCGCAGTAATTAGATTTTAAATATAAAAAAAAAATATAAATTTATTAATAAATATTTCTTGCTATTTCCAAAAGCAAGTTTTCTCTTTTGTGTAATATACAATATTTAAAACATTAAATTCCTTTAAATATAATATACTTAAAAATATTCAAAATTACATATCGAATGTGAATCAACTCTCCAAGGGAAAGCTGTGGAAACTTTACCCTTCTCAGCGCCGAGTTCCTTACCGCAGATTATCTATCTCTAGTATGAGTAGATGGAGGAACATTCCTCCTGTTCGCCCACATAAAAACAAACTCACCCGAAGCTAAAAAGTAATAAATCAACAAATGCGTGCTTTTACTAATAATTATATCAGAAATTAAATAATTCTAATATGAATATTCAAAATTAAATATTCTGTTAATCAAAAATAAATTAAAAATACTGAACCAATAAATTTTCTTGTTTAATATAGAGTATCTCGGAAGACTATCTCATGAATTAAAAGACGCCCAAATTTCTTAAACCTGACAAAGTTCGAATCTTGTAGCTTCACTTTTATTTTAAACAAGATTAAATTAATTAATATATTGAGATTAAATTATTTAATTATAAAAGCTGTGAATTCTATCAGAAAGTAATATATTAATTTAAATCACGAAGATTAAAGAATTACCATTTTCATAACAAATAACGTAATAATAATATATATATAATATATCAATATATAATTTAAATTAAAGACGCAATATTTATATCAATAATTATAATTATAAATAATATAAATATAATTAAATAATGTGATAAATCTTTATAATACTAATACTAAGTAAGAAGTAAAAATTTACCAATAAATTATTTATATATACATAATACTTAATGCATTTTATTTATTATATAGTAAGATATCTCACAAACTATATAAATATAATATTATAATATTATGAATACTATAAAAATATATATGATATGTACACTATGATATAGAGTATATATAAATAATTATAAAAATAAATAATAAATATATAACAATAAATAATAATATAATTATAAATAGATTAATAAATATATATATTCACTATAATAATTATAATAAAATATATATAATATTATAATATACAGTAAATATAGTTATATATAAATTCGATATTTATTATTATTTTTTTATTTTTATTTTAGAGTAGAAGATATATAACTAAACTTAAATAGCTATAAATAAAATCAAAATACACTAAATATTATTTTATAAATACTAGCATTCAGAGCATAAATAGCTTTTAGTATATACTAATAGTAAATGTTATTATAAAATTCATATCATAAACATTAAAATAATATTTATAATCATATTATTATATAATAAATTGCGTTTCCGTTGACTGTTTTAGCGAACGCCACTTCATGACTAAGTAGTATATATTTCTAATATAAGTAAAATATAAATTTATCTGACATAATGACTATCTGAAGAATATGCGATAATTTATTTTATTATATATATATATATATATTTTTCCTCCTACGGCTCCCACAAACTAGGTTGGGGTATTTAATATTATATATTAAATAACTGTATATATAAATAATAATAGTTGTATAAGATAATATAATCTAGTATATAAAAAGATTATATATATATTTATAAGTAAGTAAGTATATATATACGAAGTTTTACCACCAACATTATATATAAATATACTATATTATATATTATAACATCTCAAATAATTATATCTAAAAAATCATCACTAGTAATTTGGAATAAAATTTGCTTATATTATATATATTTTATATATATTTTTCTTACAATGGATAATAGATGATAAATAATAATATGATATATAAATTATATAATATTATATATATTAATATACAATAAATAATAAAAAATAATGGTGTAAATATATATTTAATTAAGTATTTTGCCTGTTTAAGTTTCTGAACAAATTTATTGACAGTGCCAGAAATTTATATCATTATGTTGAAATAGAATAATAATTGTGTTTGTAAAAATCGGACTGAGCTTTTTTTCTTTAAACACTTTGGTTGTTATTATATTTTAGTTAATTCTCATTTACCCGTCTCTTTTTCTTCCCAAATCAACCATCTATACCCCCCGCCGATACGGGTTCCCGTCCACACAATCCACCATAAAAGCAGTATAGCCCCTAAATTAGACCTTCCGCTACTGATAAAATATAAAAAAAGCTCCTTTAGTGTTACCAAATCTATAATTAATGTATAATAATATTGAAATAAGATTCATTATAAAACCGAAGGCTATATTATGGCTAAAATGATTTATAACCTTCCAGTATATAAATAATAATTGAATCTTTAATAAGCACCTTTTATTATAATATCACTGGAACTTCAAAACCTCTCTAATCACCCCAAAAAACGTACAATATATATTTTTATTTGCAAACCGCACACATCACCACAGAACCCCACTCATTCCCACCGTCTTTTATACCTGAGCCTGGAACATGAGGTGTGATTCCACCAACCATATAATATGATGGATATAACACCATCTCCTCATCCCTAAAGTAAATTAACCTAAAAAGATAATTAAATAAATGAAATATTAATTAATATAATATATATAAAATTATAATATAATGAATATATATATATTAATAATATATATATATTATATATATAATATTATATAATATATAATATATATATATATTATATTATATATATTAATTATATATATATATAAATATATCAAGATTCTGTTTCAAAAATTTCATTAAAATTATCTAAATGGATTTGTAGTACTATAATAAATATATAAAAATATATAAGCAAATCAGTTGACCTTTTTTGCCGTTTCAAATTTACTATGAAAAGAGAGGAAAGCGCGTGAGTGTCTCAGTAGTTCCCACCCTCCATCCCTACAGAAGGTGGAGCCGGACACTGGGCACACCCTGCGCTTCAGGCAGGTAAACCTAATACTCTCACCAAGAGCAAGGAATGGGACGTTCAGGATAGTTGCGTTGCAAAATTATATTGCGTAGCTCTATTTTGGGTGAGTTTAGGGAGCAGTTGACAGATCTCCAAGTGAATTTAAAAGGTAGATTTAAGATTCAAACATATTATTTTAGAGAGCTACATATATAAATTAGGATAATAAAATTAGGCCTTTCAAGATAATAAGCATACCTATTCAATTATTATTAAGAAGTGTCAAATAAAGGAGACTTCTATTTTTTTGTAGCCAACTATTATTATGGAACCAGCGACGGTCGACACTAACATTCTTTAGGGCCGAGACATTAGCCAGATGCGCGCGCTGCACGTTCTTGTGAGGCAAGGTCGGCGGGGGTCAGTCCCGAAAAACGTTGCCATTGTGGAAAAAAAGAGGGAAAGCAGAGAGGGAGAAGAACAATACCAAAATAACCAACAACAAACGATATTTAAAAGAAAAAAAAAGAACGAATATACTAATCCCTTTAAAGAACAATTATATATTCAAAATATCCAACCATATATTATATATATATATATAATATATAATTATATATATAATATATATATATCTATATAATAATAGTATATATATATAATATATATATATATATATAATAATATATATATAAATATATATATATATATATATATAATATATATATTAATATATATATATACTATATAATATATATTATATATATATAATATATATATATATATTATATGATAAATATATTATATATATATATATATATATCATATTAATTAATATAACAGTATAATATAATATATTATATATATATATAATATATATATATTCATATATATTATAATATATATATAATTATATATTATATATATATAATAACAGTTATATATATATATTATATATATATATAATATATATATATAATATATATAATATATATATAATATTATATATATATATATATAATATATATATAATAATTACGAGTATATATATATTATATATAAAATATATATACTTATAATATATATAAATATATATCATATATACCTATCATATATATATATAGTATATATATATATATATATATATAATTCACTGACGTGCGGTTCGCTTAGCCGCCATCGGAAGGCCAATTATATATATATACTATATTAATATATAATATATATTATATATATAATATAATATCATAATATATATATATATAATATATATATTATATATATATATATATATATATATATATATTATATATATAGTATATATATACAAATATAATACTATATATATATATTATATATAATATAATATATATCATTATATAATAAAATACAGCCTCCAGAGACTAATGCGCTGTCTCACTGTCAACTGCTCAGCGTCGTCCTTGCCTACACATACCGCTCGTGATTCCTAGTCATCTATCAATCTCACGTCCTGACAGACACAATATCCCTGTCTCAACTGCATCTCCTACACGGTCTCCTCCTCACATCGCCTAAGCACGTTATCGAGTCGATACCTCTCGCATATGTCCCGCCAACTACGGTCGTTTCAGTCATATATACTGATTTATATATATATATATATAAGACTACGCACAGATGCGCAGAATGCTACGTACTCACCTCGAACTGCAAATAAACGTCACTGTGACATAATAATCTTAAACATTCAATACTTATATGTTTGGCGAGAGGTGGTGGGAACCGACCGGTCTGAGTGAGAACCGAAAGAAAAAGTGCGATATGTAGTCAGTATACGAGTGTCTAGGAGGAGAGAAATGTTAGAGTTTGCTAGATGCGAGCATAAGGTGACATTAATAGAGAGAAGGAATGTCGCGAAGTTTTGTGAGGGGGGTATGGATATGTGCGCCCACTCTTAGGGCCAGTGAATATGGAACCCTTACATGCGTATTTATAGTTACATTTTGTTTTGACTTTAGTATACGATTTAAGTCTATATGTAAACATATATTAAAAAAAAAATACTATAAAAAAAAAACGGGTGAGATTTCTCTGATTGTTCGACGAGTTCTTAACTAATTAATGGTTCAGAGGATGGCATAGGTAAGGCGTGGAGGTTTTCTTTTGTACTTTTGTCATGATACTTTACTACTGCTTTTTTCTATTCCGCATGCATGTATGCACCTTTACCCTCCAGTCTTGGAGAGAAAAAGGATAGATGAAGAAGGAAGTATAATATATAAATATATATATTATAATAATAATAATATAATAGTATATATATATATATATATATATATATTAATATATAAATACATATATATATAATAATAATATAATAATATATAAACTATATATATATACTCAAATATATACAATGATATATATATAATATATATATATATATATATAATAATATATTTATTATATAATAATATATATATATATATTATGTTTACGCTATACACTTATAATAAGTTTAGAAAAATATATAACAATGTAAAATAATACATTGAAATTAAAATTTAAAAATAAGTTATAAAAATACTCCGAGCCGCTGAAGATTATGTATTGCTTTCACATTTATTCGTTATTTGCAACCTTACAACTTCAACATAGTTATAATTTAAATGTGATAAAAATATCGCTGTTGGCTACCGGAAAAAACTTAGGGCCACTATCTAGTTTCACGTTGCTATTTCTCCAATGTTGAGAGCCCATTTAGGTGGTTTCTGAATTATTTCTTCCCGATAAGTACATATGTGGCAAAAATCATCTACATAATTAAGTAACAACAAAATGAAATAGGGATAAATAAAATAAGATTAAGCTGACAAATTTTTGTAACAAATAAAAAAAAACCAAGGAAGGGCTGCCGCTCTTTTGACTTAAAAATAAAAGTATGGCTTCAAGCCCAAAATGGATCACTAAAGAAGATCTTGCGGTATATGGCGATAATCTTCTTCAAAATTTTACAACTTCAATAAAGATGGAAAACCAAAGAAAAGTCTTAAGGACCGTTCATAAAAATTATTATTATCCGTTTTATATTTAATTGATCCTGGCCCAAAGGAAAAGGAAAGGGCTGGCTGTTCATAAATATGGGCCTAAGGCTTGAGTGCGAAAGGGTTATGCTTGAAGGTATGTTGAAACTGGTGTAAATGTATAGTAGTGAAACTATGGTGTGGTAATATAAGAAGTATAGATTTAAGATGCACTGTTCGGATGAATAATCATACGGACGTGGCTATGGTGTGAGAAAGAATTGATTAAAATGAGGAATGAACTTGTTAGGAAGTTGTGTTGTGTGGGGTAAAGAAAGGCGTAAATGAGAGAATAAACGAGGATGTATTAAGATAACTTAAAATATTGAAATTTGGAATGATGGCTTTCTGTGAAAATGGGGTTAACTCAGAGCCGTAAAACGGTAAATGCGGATTGGAAGTCAGTAAAAGAGTGCCTGAAGGAAAGGAATGTGAATTTGGCAGAGGCGTGAAGAAAAAGTTTCATAATAGGTGTGAATGGCTGGGTTTTATGAAGGTGGCATGCTTGTGGGCCAGGCTCAGGAGTATCACATGAATTGTGTGGGGGAGGATTCATTACCTACCACAGTAGATTCTAGCCAGGGGAAATTTATTTCCTACTCAAGTGTGAGGTTAGAGTGCGCAGATTATCAAGGCTTGAAAGCAGGCCCTGCTTCGGTTTAACGCATGTGGAAATTCTAATCACCGTGGACGTGGTTTCAAATCCAATTGGACGGTCCAGACGTTCTTTGCTAAGAAGTATGAAGTGTTTGTGTGTGTGTTGTGTGATTTGTGTATGTGTATAACTAGAACCGTTTTGTTTATGTATGTGTTGCTTTGAGACCCTAGGTTTTTTAGTGATGGTATAATTGATGTGGCGGTATTGAGATTATTAGTGTTAAGTCAACTATATGCCAGGATACTGTTATTAAAAATTTATTACAGAAAATTATTCTACTGAGCATAATTTTTTTGGTGTGTCCGTTCAGGTAGCTGGGCTCACGCTCTCAAGAGAGGAAAACTTCGATACCTAAGGGAGAAAAAACTTACTTTAATCCACAGGGCCACCGTCTAAACTAGAATATATACTATAATATCTGAGTCTTAATATTATAATATATTATTATTATATATATATTATAGCTATATGGATAATATATATATATATATATATAATAATATATATAATATATCATATATATATACTATTACTTTATATAAACTTTACGATTAGTATATATAATATAGTAATATAATATAATAGTATTATAAGATAATATTAGCTTAGGTATACTTATATATATATATTATACCTAATATATATATATATTATATAATATATAATAAGTATATATTTATTATATATCTACTATATATATATTACCTATACCCTCCCAATATATATATATATTATATATTATATATACTATAATATTACTATATGATATATATATATAATATTTATATATATATATATATATATACAATACTATATAAAATATATATACTATATATATATATATTATATAGGTATATATATATATTATATATTAAAATGGTACAAATGATTTTTAAAATGGACCACATTATTTATTTCCTAAGAAATGAAACCTGAAAATCATGTTTAAGAAAGACTAAGTAATAATAAAAAATGATAAATCTAAAGAGAGTGTGTGAAGATAATGATGCAAAAATGTTGCTGTAGGAGAAGAAAGATTTGAGAATGGCTGCAATTTAGAAAGTTTGTAGATGAAATCCGGAACTTTTATATGATAAAATGTTTGAATAACATTTACAGCAGCATTTCAAGAATGACTTTAAAAACCAAATATATATTATTTACTAAATTAAAAGAAGTTAAAGGAGCCGTGCTTCGGAAAACTGACTATTTTCAAAGATACATGACAGTTAATATGAATGAAACATGTTATATTGATAGGCAAGAAAAAATAATGAAATAAATATAATTTATCAATAATATGATAGAAGTGATAATGATATTATTAATTACTAACATCCCTAAATTGATTAAGAATGGGCACACTTGCCTCGATGGTGAATGGTGGATTGAAAAAAAAAAACTCATATATAATTCTATAATATATAATATAGCTAAAAAAATATAGCTTAAAGATGCTATATTGTATAATATATATTAATATATATATATATATATATATTATATATATTATATATATTATATATACTTATAATATTATATATATATATATATATATATATTATAATAATATATATTATGTGTGTGTGTGTGCGTGTGGCATCTGAAAGAGAGTTTTGAAGAGGATGGTAGAGGAGATTTGACAGCGGTGTGTAAAAAGGAGGGTTTGAAAGTAACACGTAGGAAGAGTAAGGTTATGGTTGCTGAGTGAGGACACTTTCCTCAGTGTGAAGTTATGTTAGGATGGTGAGCAGCTGGATATAAATATAAGTACAAATATTTAGGTGGTATGTGTTGGATGAGAAAGGGAACCGTATGATGCCAGAGTTGTTAGTAGGAAAGTTTCTGAATGATAGGGAAGGTTGTTGGTGCAATTAATCGTTGGAGTGAATTTGCAAAAGGGACTAAGCTCTTTTGAGTGCGCTAGCTCTTACATGAGGGTTTGTTGGTACCTGTGTTAATGTCTATAGTAGTAGGACTATTGGTCTGAATAAGAAGTATAGATCTAAAGTCAATGTGTTCAGATGGACAGTCTTATGTAATTGCAATGTTACATAGGGAAGAAAGAAGAATGATAAAAGATGAGGAATGAACGTATTAGAGAGTTGTGTGGTGTGAAGAAAGGGCGTAAATGGAGAGAATAACATGAAATTATGTAGATGGTTTCGCGTCATGTGGAAAGGTATGAATGCATAGTCGGTTGGGTTAACGGATGTCTATAGTGGCGAGTGTGTTGGGGCAACACGGCTGGGAGACCGAAGAAAAAGTGGATTGAGTCCGCAAAAGAATGTCTGGAGGAGAAATGTGAGTTTGGCAGAGACAGAAGAAAAGAAAGGTGCCATAATAGGAGTGACTGGCGGGGTTTTGTATGGAGGCATGGGTTGTGGCCCACCTGGGAGCCAAGGGATGAACCCTTACATTGAACGATTTACCATAGTGAGGGTCCGTCGCTGGCCCATGAAGCTCTAGGTGATTATCTGTCTTGTGACGAGTTCTCACTAATTAATATTATAATGATATAATGTAAGGCTGGGCTTTCCTTTCGACTTTTGTCATATTCTGTCCTACTGCTTTTCTTTTCGGATGCATAACACGCACCTTTTACCCCAGTCTTGGGGAAAAAGAGAGTAGATAAAGGAAATAAAGTAAAGGCAATTATATACTTATACGATATTCGTAATGCGTTATATAATATATATATAATATATAATATATATATATATATATATATATATATAGTATTATTATATATATAGTATATAATATATATAAAATTACGTATTTAATAAATCTAATAAAATATATATATTATTATATATATTATATATGATACGGTAGATATATATATATAATATATATATATATATAATAATATCATTATATATATTACCTTTTTAACGTGCTTTATCCCCTATTAAGAGGGTAAAACAGGGGACTACAGGAAATACTATATTATATATACCATACTATATATTATAGTAATATTATATCTTACTCACCCTACTATACCTCAATATATATATACCGAGATATATATATATAGGTATATATTATTCCTATCATAGTAAAAATAGTCCCATAATATATATACTCATATTATATAGTGTATATTATAATATAAACAGCTACGTGGACGTAGGAAGGGTTGACTCAGACCGACTCTCATTCGTGAGGAACGTTGCGTTACAATCCTTCCGCTTTAAGCAGATCTGCCGAAGTTTATCTTCCTGGGGGGAAGAAATTAAAACTCGTGGCTGCGAATACGGTGGTTGGTCAGGACTTGGGTTTGGAATAAGCCGGCCCTTAAAGTTGATTTTTCATGTTCCAGTCCCGTCGCCAAAGTGATGAGAATACCCTCTGAAATAAGGGGAGTATAGCACGTTATAAAGGAAGTTATATAGAATATATAAATATATTAGTAAATAACTATATACATATACTTAAATATAATAATAATAAGATATATATAACTAATAAATATATATATATAATAATACTCATAGTAATAATAGATATAAGAGATATATGATTTTAGAATGGTGAGCAGCTATGAACAAGTTGTCTGAGTTAAATATTATAGGGTATATGTATGAGAATGAGGGGCGGCGGTATGACTAAGTAGAGGTGTTAGTAGCGAAAGTCTGTGAATGGCAGGAGGTGGTCTGGTGCCAATCTAACATCGTTGGCTGAATGACAAAAGGAGACTAAGTCTCTATTGAAGTGGCTAAGTCTTATTCATGAGGGTTGGAGTTGTTAACCTGTGCATATATTGCGGTAATGGTAGTAAGAGACTATGCCGTCAAAATGGAATAAAAGTAGTAGATCTAAAGAAATTCAATGATTTCAGTATGGTACGAGATCTTAGGCGGATTGTGCCTAAGGTGTGTAGTAGAAGATTACTTGATAAAGAGAGCGGAATTGAATCGCTCATTAGAGGAAGTGGTAATGTGGTGTCGTGAAGAATAGGTGGTAATATGAGAGAATTAAATATAAGACAGTATGCTTGATGATGGTTCTTCCCGCTCATGTGGAAAGATTCATGATTGATAGTAGGCTGGTGAGAGGCGGATGTATAGTGCCGCTGCGTGTCGCTCTCGTGCGCCGAACACCGACCGCCTGTGGGCAGACGAAGAGAAAGTGAGAATTGATGAGTGAAGCGCAATGTCTGCATAAGGAGAGACAATGTCAGTTTTGCAGAGGCGAGAAGTAACGCCTTGACATTGATAGGATTGCAGAATGGTCGGGCGCGTTTCTGTATGCGAGGCATTGGTGTGGCCCACCTGGGCCTAGGGGAATGGCAACCACTACATTAGACGATTACCCGCCTAGTGCAGAGGCGTCACGGTCGCTACGGTCCCATGATGAACATAAACTAGCGGTGGATTTTTCTGTCTGCTGACGAGCTCTCACTAAATTAATGGTTACGCAGGCCGGTAAGGGGCTTGGGCTTCTTTCGACGCTTTGTCACTGTCTCTGCGCGTGACTGGCTTTTCTTTTCGATGCCTAGCTACCAGCACGGCGCTTTACCCCCAATCTCTGCGGGGCAAAAGAGGAAGGTGAAGAAAAAAGAATAGAATAGTAAAGAAAGGATGTGTGTGGGGACGGTATATATATATATACTATATATACTTATATTTATTACCTTATGTAATTTTATTATATATACTATTAGATGAATATACAGGTAAAAAAATATATATTTGTATAAAAAAGATAATTATATTATATACTATTATATATCCCTATATATATATATATATATCCTATATATATATATTTTCTTAGAGGTTCCCTGTGAGCCGCTGCCTCAGATTGAAGGCGTAAACATCACCTATCCCATCAGATGGAAAATGATGCACTCCATAATATACGAAAGGTATAGGAAAAGTTTGAATCCCGCTGATATTTGTAGTTTAAGTTTTTAATTTGTCTATCTTTAAAAAAAGCTGCATGTTTGTAATTTAAAATAATTGTTTAAGTTTTCTTTGTATTATTTTCCTTCTGAAGTGTGCAGAGATTACATAGTCAAAATGGCTCCCCTTAAAAGTGTAAATTCTTGAAACTCCTAATTATAACAGATATTCTCCAATCCTCAATACACCCAAATTTCTCCTCAAGTACCTTAACAACACTATATACTAATATACTAGTATATAATTATAATATATATATATATAAAATATATATTATATATATTTAATATATATTATATATATGATACCTTATATATATATATATATATATATATATAGTATTACATATATATTATTATTATATTACATATATATATATATATATAATATATTATATATACTATATATATATTATTATTATATATATGGTATCTTACTACTATATAGTATAATAAGTATTATTAATACTTTTGGTATCTTATAATATATTATATACTATATATTATTATATATATATACTTTAACTATTATAATATATATATATATATAGCTATATTAATATTATATATATATAAACAATCCATCCATCATTATTATTTATTCTTTCTCCAGACTGGGGTTAAGGTGAACGTCACATGGCACTGGAAACAGAAAATAAGTGTTTCAATTATAGAGAGTTATGAAAAGTAGCGCTAACCGTGTCGATAAGATGCGACAAGCCGGCAATAATGCTACATATCAACCGTATCGCGGCCCGGCCATTATATATGCTTTTTTGCTGTAAGTCGAGAATCGGTCCTCGTGTGGCATTCATTACCAGAATCATATATCCATTACTCCCTTTATAGAAACTGTCATTCATCTTCGTTGAACATGGGGTAGGGCCGACCGCCTCGCCTCCCAGGAACCCAGCTACTGGCATACTTTTTTTCGTGGCCAAAAGTATTATCACCTCATTATAAGGATGCACAAATTTGTCGCAGGGCGTATCGTGTGAAAATGCTATTTAGCTTCAGTATTATGTTACTGATCTCACTGCCTTCCTCAGAGCGCTTGCGCTTCGCCCATTCATGACACTCAGTCTCTTTTCTGCCTGCAACTTAATTGCTGATCTGGCGAGTTCTTACGTAATCGTGACTTCGATGTCCTTAAACAGATCTCATATATATCTCTATTTCCCTGGCTCTCTATAGTTCACTTTGTCAGGTGGATGTACTGTGTGCGGCAGGAAAACCCAGCTTTAGTCTCTTCAACGGGTTGGCTAAGTTCGGAGACTTGGCACTACCGAAGGAAAAAGAGAAACGTTTTGACTGGATTCCCTATCGCCACGTTTTGATTATAATCACGGGAGAAATCGAGGACGATGCCTACGCACTCAGTACTGGCTAAGAGGCCTCTGTCACTTAGGCCGCGGTCCGCTCTGTAGATATAACCCTGATCGGCATTCAGCGTAATACATGTCAGAAGCTATCATGATGTACCCCCCGACTGGCATCTGTGCGCTTCGCTCATAGTCGCCTCATGGATTCAAGTTGCTGTTTTGGCAAGAGGGAAATGTGAACTGAGGGAAGAGGAATGTGTGGTACAACTCAAGGGAGCAAAGGTGCTAATCTTCGCAGCCTACGCGATCAGTGCCAAAACCTATGGATGGGCGACTAGGCCTCTGATGTCTGACCTGTGGTGGTGAGGCTTCGTTTTACGATTGGCCATTCAGGCCACTACATGTCGTGAGGTGATCCCTTCCGCCCGCTTTAACGAGTTGGCTGGGCGTCCTCGAACGGTCCCCTTTCCGTTCGGCTGCCCCGTCATCGGACCGAGTTCGGAGGTTGACGGTGTCTCTGGTGGTGGGATTGCCGTGCAGTCAACGTAATTGCGGCTGTTCTAATGCACGTTCCTTCTTTCTTCATTAACATTTCTGCCATATGTCCTCGCTGCCTTTATTCTAATTCCAGCGTTCTAATTAATGATAGACCTTTTCCTCAACAATCTATCTCCTATTCTTATTCACGAAAACTTCTCGGTGTATAATTATTTTCAGCGTTTCCGTTAACAAACCACTTATTTGTTTCCCTACTTACTTCTCTTATATCTCTATTTTCAGCAAATAGAGGATCTTGCTGTTATCGTTATGGACGCATGTGCAAAGATGTTTGGTCTACATGACTTTCTGATTTTGGTCTTCCGAATTATTTCTATAACCTTATGCCTCGATTAACTAACGTTGGCCAATCTACTTAGGTAAAAAATTTTATGTTGTTTGTATATCCGAATTTTCCTACTTAAATGTTACTTAATATGTAATTAAATCTTTCAACTGCTCAAATGCTTCCAAAATTTTTAATGTGTATGACTATTGACTAATAATTTAATTCATTATTCCGAAAGTAGTCATTCTTTGTGATTTCAATGATTACCAACGCCAATTGCTTTCTCCTAATTCTAAAGGGACAGCTTTTGAACTTGACTACCACTTTTTTTTATCCAGAATGACGTGGAACAGTAGTTGGTGCAGCTCCGTACTCGTATCCCTGATCGCCTTGGAGATGAACCCAATATTCTAGACCTTTTCGTAACCTCTGATCATTCTTGTATTAAACTTTCCTCCGACCACCACCTTTTCTCCGTATCCTATTCTGTCTTCCGCCTTAGAGATTCCCGCCAACGACGAGAAGTTTTTTTGGCACTTCCGTGCTGAAAACTGGTATTACTTTTGTCATGGAAAGACTACTGCTTTTGTGGGAGGGGTTCTTCAGAGTGTGATTTTCTCTTGCATGGAGGGGTACAGTCCTAAATAGCATCGACTCACAACTGACCTCTGTTTTATATCTTCTCTCTAGTATCTTCCGACGGTAAACAAAAACGCCATGCCTTCATGTTAATAAAGCCGATTCTACTGCTTCTTAAACCTTTGCACTCTTCCTATTCCCAAGGTAAACATAAAAACATGTTTTGAGAGGTTTAATTTTTTGATGACTACAGCCCCTAATTCTAGGAAACCAAGGAGCAGCTGATAATGATGATAAATTTTTTCCTAGTTCAAACTGTAGTTGCGATCTTTTAAAATTACCAGATCTGCCTTTAACTCCAATCTTATAAAAAACTGCAACCTCGCCGCGTTTTTGGGATCCTTTTTTGAAAGTCGTTTTAAAAGAGGAATATGGTGACATGGCTTGGTAACATTTATTATATTTATTAGTGGTAGTTGTAGTAATTAATATTACTTTTAAACTATATGTTTTTAATTAACGTAGGAGCAGCAAAATTTAATTCTTGAACTTTTTGAAAGTTAAGTGAAAATATAATATGTTAAGTAGAATAAATGAACCAACTTAATTTCGGATTTCGTTTTTTATTAGGCTTTTAAAAATATAATTTATATAATTTAATATAAAAAATTTGAACAATTTATCTCAAAGAGTGACCATTTATTAAGAGAGCCACATCGAATATGTAATGATCCTACCTTCGGATTTCAAAACTATGATATCAGGTTTTTAAAACATTTTAGCTATTTTTATATATTATGTGAAAGGTAATTCTAAAACACTATAATATGAATGACCAGAAAGCTCAGTTGAAAAAGCATTAGACTGAAGATCTGAAGGTTCTCAGGTCTGGGCAGAGATTTTAATTTTTACCAAAAAAAAAAAAATTAACATAAAAAAAAATGAACTGTTTACTTCAAACAGTGACTATTGATTAAAAGAGTCACATCGAAAAAATAAAGTTCCTACCTTCCTATTTCAAGACTGAAATGTCAGGGTTTTAAATTTTTTGAGCTATTTTTTACATTATTTCAAATATAGTTCTGAAAAGCTATAACATGGGTGCCTAAGGGTATACCGCTCAGTTGGCAGGAGTCGGGGTCTCTGGGCCTGCTCCGGGTTAAATCTAAAGTAGGATTAACTTAATTCCCAGAGTCTCCCTTGGCACCGGGGGGAGGAACGTACCGGAACACATCTATTTTATGTACCCGCTCTTGGTATTTGGGGATCGCGGAGGGTTCCTATTCAGCCGCCCCTCGCGCCCTAACGGGGCAGGGCTATGGACCGAAATAACGTCTCTTGTCCATTTGAGTCCCCTTGTGTTCAAATGACTCTCCGTCGAGAGCTCGGATCGTCGCGTAGCCTCCTAATATTGCCTTGTAACTCTTTACAAATAATATATATATATACTATGTCCCATGCTATCACCCCCCACGTACCATAGATTTGGAATTGATGTGATGTTTAATTTTTTTCTTATTTTTATTTTGTTTTATACATTTCCGAACCAAAATTTTACAAGATTCCAAAAATGTATTTCATTTCCCCTGTAGCTTTTGTAGTTTTCGAGATAGGGTGGATGTTTTTGCTTTCTTTTTGTTTTTGCTACACAACATGTTTCCTCAATAAAATTTTTGCCAGGATTTCCCAAGCAATGTATTACCAGGACTCTTTTTTTTTTTTCCGCTGTTCAAGCTGTAGTACTTTTTGAAGATATTGGGATTGTGGGCTTCTTCTAGAGCACTATGGCCTCATATAATCTTATACTATAATATATAGCAACTATTAATATTAAGTATAGTTATAATATAAAAATGATTATATATATATAATTAATAGTTATACTTAATATTACTATATATAATAAATATAATTATATATATAATATCATATAAGTAATATATTACTTATAGTTATGTATTTATATTTATGTATATATATTAGGGTTATGACAAATATATATATAAGTTATAATTTTATTTTATATATACATAGATATTATATATGATATATATATATATATATTATATATATAACTATATAATATATATATATATAGTAAAAATAGTAGGTTCAAGTATAAACGTCCTACCAAAACAATGTAAATTTCTATATTAATGTAAGTATATCTGTATTTGTTAACAAAACATATTACAATTGCTTAAGTCACGTTGTATAATTAATAGTATACTAATGCTTATAAATTATTTATTACATAACAACGAACGCATGATAGAGAATTTCTTTGATATATGACTTTTGATCCGGGTCTTATTTGGTGAGTGCGCGTTTCCTCATCTAACATTGGCTTACCTCTAAAACAGCATTGTACACAATAAAAGAAAAGTACAGACGAAGCTTCCACAATATATAAGATATATCTCGAACGGAATTAAACGTTGACGAATAGACGAGTGATCAGAGGAACGGTACTAAACAATGACTGAATCGGTCGAACTTATTCAGTGCGTTTACATGAATTATGGAGACAAAATGTAACGATCGTTACATCTTTTCCTCTTATTACAGTCTTATATAAAAGTCCATCTAGCTTTCCGTTAGTAGGAAACAACGGAAGTAACGTGATCGTGCCCACCCTCTGTATATATATATATTTAATATATATAAAACTATAGCCATATGCTATTTTTGTTATCCGTCCATTACTTTTATATAATAATAAGTATAAGATTAGCTCATTGTTGATAGTTGCCAACTTATATATATATATATATATATATATATTATATATACATCTAAATATTACGATTTATATATCCCAGAGGATATTACAGGAATTAAATTAGTCCAATTAGTTCCTTGAAATTTTGAATCACCTAGTATATATATACTCACTTAATCTTCATATATATACTACTCCGTATTAATATCTTATTCGAGGTGACATTATAGGTAGTTACTTTAAATACTTATAAATAACTAATATTAATTAGAGTTCAAATTTTCTCAGAGGTGATATACATAAGCTACAAGGAAACTAAAAAAGCTCTTATATTATATAATAAATGGTCATTTAAATTTAACATGATTCTTCTCGGCCGTATATATATATAGCATAATATAAGTATATATATTTTTATTCATATATCTATATATATAGCAAATATATATATTCAAACTAAACATATTTATAATAATAGATAGAAAACTTCAATCAGTATACGTATATATATATACTTAATATAATATATTATTATTATAATATATATTAGTATATATATTATAATATATATAATAAATATAGGATAAGCTAAAATAACGACCAAATATATGAGCAAGTATATATTTGTCTAGACATATATCTATATATATCATAATAAGTCTCATTATAATGAAACTTGTTTTGTTTTTTATGTTATAAAGTATTTTAATCTTTAATATGTTATAACATCTATTGAATCACTGAACAGTACTTATATTGACCATATTTCACTTCAAAAATTTTAATATCTCCTTTATCCTTTATATAAACTATTATATTGTAGTTTCTTATTATCTATATCAAAATAATTTAGTAATTATTCTCACTAATCATGTATTTATTTCTATTATTGATAGATATTCATTATCAAGGGTGAATAGATAGATCCTTTTTAATAAATTCAAGGTTATTCTTCGTTTAAAAAATTAGTATAATAGAAGAAACCCTTGTGATAAATTGTCTTTTTCACTAACACCTATGCATTTAAGGCACGTCTATTTCACAATGCACATGGTTGGATAAAAGCTCAATGTATATTACTCTAAGACTAATTAATTTTCTATAAATTTAGATTCTACAATTGTGAAAATGATGTTTACTTACCTATCTTTTATTATTATGGCCCAGCCTCATTTTAATAGGATTACTGCTAATAGTTTTGAAACTTGATAGTTAGTAGATCGAGCATATACGAACCTAATGATCAAATTTTCCGATTATTATGGGTGGTGCCACAACTACTTTTGATTTAGGATTCCTCTTCCTGGAAACACTTGCATGCAGGTATATAAATTGATTTACAGGCATTTTTTCGGCTCTAATTTAAATGTAATTGTTCGAGGACCACAATGTGAACATACTTGTACACCTTCCTTATCTGTACACATATCGCATATCATCTGGCATATCAGTAAATAAGGATGCAATTCTATTATTTCTACTACTTTTATCTCATACCCTTTATCTTTGTGATATGTTCCTCCGATATCTACTCAACATGTTAGAACCTCATGTCAGGTATCTTTACATATTATTCTTTTTCATGTAGCATATGTGGTATTGTCTTCTTTAAATTCATATTGTTACTTTACATATGGTAATAAGCTTTGTAAAGTCCGTGTTTAAATCTTTCTTTACGATCCATATTTATTTGCTCAAGACAGAGTGTACAAATTTTAATTTTTCTGCACGTATATACGCTGATGTTTTTTTAGCATCAACAATTTAAAATTCACGATTACATTCATCGGCACTCATGAAATTACGTTCGTGATCGAATGAGCCTTGACACTTATCATCTAAGACCCGTCTACATCCCATAATCGTTCACAATCTAATTATATGATGCGGGATGATTATTACTATTGAAGGTAATGCAATAAGTGCACAAGGTACCATTCCCTATACTCCGTGTTAATTTGAGTAATTAACTTTTGTCGAAACAAATAGGATTTTAACTTAATATTCTGTTATACTCTCGAAAATAAGTAAATGATTTAAGCTCTCCAATCATGGGCCGATAATTTATTTGCACAGTCTCTAATACTGTATTTCGAGTTAGAGAGGGATTTAAAAAAGTATTTAAAAAAGTATTTATAAAAGAGGGAATTTTAAATAAGTCAGTTACTTTTAAAGGAAATTTCAGGTATATATCTTCCTTACCACACTTAATAAACTAATGCTTTCTGCATTTCATTTCTCATATTTGTATATTATTGACTGAATACCGTCTGTGACTACTATATCCACATTTCCTATTTAATCGAATATTTTCCTAAACGAAAGACGCATTAGAATAGACAACATCTATGATAATCAGCAACTTATTCTCTAGATGAAAAAATTATAGTTATATGTGTGGAAATTATAGCTTAAAACTGACGTTTTTATTGAGAGGAAACTCGAAGTCTATAATAATGGTAAATACAATCATCCAGTTGAATATTCTTTTATATCGTTTTTCTGATTTAGGAACTTTGCTCAACTGTTGAAATTTGGTAAGACTGGCTTTTGCCCACCAGAAGAATATATATATATATCCATATAGGTCCAGATATAAACCCCAAAGCAGCTTAGTTAACACAATGTGTATTTTAATATTTTATTGCTGTTTAATGGCATTTGATGTGCTGTATATTTATCTTCACAACAATGAACATTGTCAGAGAGCCATCTAATGACCAAAACTGCGGTCTTCGTATGAGATTTATTAGATTCCAAGCTATGAAAATCGCCTCTATACAGGTGCATCACTTTCACACAAAAAGAGCTAGTATGTAACATACAGCTTATCTATTTCGAGCACTGCCAAAATACATGGAATCGTCTACTAACAACCATTTCAAACGAATGTTTCAACGATCTTCATGTCTGAATGCCAGGAAGAAGTTTGCAATCATGTAACCTTATTTATATCATTGTATGACGTCCATCGACTTTTTTACGCTTTCTTTACAGAGATGTGCGTTTTAATGTCTGTTTTTAAAGTGGTCTCCTCTTCTTATAGTAGGGATTAATTCATGCGAAGACTAGGGTTGAATGAAACATCAGTTTATTAGTCAAGTATAAAGTGAAACAATTAACACTTAAGTTTTGCATAGAGTTAAAATGGAGACGTTACAGATTAGGTCACTTGTAGTATTAATTATTAGTTTAACATACGTATAATCTCTTCTCTCATACATAAAAATCTAAATATCTTATATATATATATATTTGAATAACTATGCATCTTTTGTGACCTTAATAAGATACTGAATATATATATTCTGCTATATATTAGGTATATTATGGTAGCTCTAACTGTATATATATATATATGAGTTATACTGATAAGTAGTAGCCTATATATATATACATAAATATTGATTATTTAAAAGTAATAATGTCAAAAAATTATATATACCATAAAAGAGTTTCAAAAGAGAAAATTAATATAACTTATATATAGTAATTAAGTTTGAAACTAAATATATAATATAAAAATATTTAATTATTATTTATATAATACAATATTATAATATATAATAATACTAAAATATTTCAAGTATGGTACCTACATGATAATAACAAATATAATTAAAGCAAATATCACTAAATATAAAAAGCAATAATGATATAATATATAATAATATAAAATATATAAATATAATATATAATATAATATATATCTATATATATTAAAAGTATCATATAATAAAAAAAAATAATATATATATATATTATAATAATTATTTTTATTTATATATTATTTTTATTATTTATATTTATATATTATCTATATATATTTAGATATATATATATAGTATAATTTATATATATATAAGTAGAATATATAATATTATATATATAATATATATAATATTATATATATACTAATAATAATACTTTAAACAATCGTGACAGGATATATATTATATAATATATAATATATATAGTAGATATATCAATTTTGAATAAGTATAAGAACTATATATATACCTATATAATATTATATTATTATATATAATATATATATAAATATATAGACTATATAAATAATAATATATATTTATAAGAATAATATATATAATATAATATACTATATACTAACTATATATACAAATAATGGGTAAGTACTATATAATATATGTATATACTATACCTATATATGTATATATATATAATATATATTATATCCCTTATCTACTATATATATATTATATATAACAATATATTATATATATATACATTATATATATAGTATATATTACTGTATATTATGTAATATAGTATATAATATAATATATGTATATATTATAAATATATTATAAAGTTTACTACTAAGTATATATATATATATTATATATATAATACTATATAATATATACTATACTTAAGGTAATAATAAAGAAGTACTACTATATGGAGTATGAGTAGGGTAAAGTATATAGATATACAAACAGAGAGAGATACACTCTTTTTAATCGGGAGTGCGGTCGGGATAATGAACACCGACTGGAACGCTTTTAAGCACACATATGTAATTGGATGATATATTTCACAAACACGCTCTGAAATAAAAATCACTCAACATATATATACAAACAATTTAACCTTCTTCTTTTCTAAAGAAATTTAAATTGTCAACAAAGACAGTTAAGTTTATATATATAATATATATATATATAATTAGATATATATATATATATATATTTTTTTATTAAATATTTTTATTTATTATTTATAATTATTTATTATTTTATTTATTTATAAACATTAAACATAATAATACACACTCTATATATTATATATATATATATATATATAATATATAATATATATATATATATATAATATTATATCATAAGCTCAATATAATATTATATATATAAAAATAATATATATATATATTACTATAAATAGTATAAATATATATATAATAATATATATGATATATATATATAGTATATATATATTATATATATATAATATATTAATATATATTTTTAGCAATAAAGTAATGAATGAAAATATTACATACATAATAAATATACATATATAATATATATATAATATAATATTCCTACAAATTTTTACCAGCATTAAAGTAATGAAGAGATAGATCACTACTTTTAGGAACTACCCTTAATTTTAAAGGTGAGATAAATATAAATATAAAAATTTGAGCGGTTTGGATTGCACTTACGCCGGTAAAATCCAGTTTTATTATTCTATAATACCATTAGTTTTATTGCCTATAAATAAACTAGAATCTACCTTTTAAATTTAAAACCCCAATCTACCTTTAAATATAAAACCCCAACCTACCTTTTAAATATAAAACCCCCAAATCTACCTTTTTAATATATCTTATAATAATTTGAAATAAATAAATTTAAAGTTTCAAATTTTATCCTTTTAATATATGTAAATAAAGATGGGCAGAATTACCCAAGACATTCAAAATAGAATGCCAATTAATGTTATTGATGAAAAATAAGATTAGTATAAAATTAAAGGAAAATTATATAAAATTAAAGGAAAATTATAACTAATATATAATAACAATGAAAGTTAAATAATAATAATAATAATAATAATAATAATAATAATAATAATAATAATAATAATAATAATAATAATAATAATAATAATAATAATAATAATAATAATAATAATAATAATTATAATAATAATAGAAGAACTATAAAATCTATCCTTTCAGATAGGATGGCTAAGATTTATAATAATGGAAGCTATTGATACTAACATAAGAGGAAGGAATTCAGCAAGCTAGAGAAGAAGAGTTCTATTCCCCCTTATATAAATATTAATCTATAATCTCCCTTAAATTCAAGGTAAATATTTTATACATTTAATTTTTTTTAAGTAAATTTAAAAACTAAAACTTCTTTGAATTCCCCCCTTCTCTAATTTTTCCTTCATATCTCATAAATATTTTCTGTTATAGGCACAGTTGATAGAATAGCTCTTGCCAGAGAAGTTAGAAAACGGAAAAGAGAGGTGAAATTGGAGAAAAAAAAAAAAAAAAAAAAAAAAAAAAAAAAAAAAAAGGGAGGATAAAAGGAAGGGAGAAAATGTCCTATAGGTGTAATTTTAGCTCGAGTTCCTAATAGTGCGAGTGGATGACTCCAACCAACGATACACACAAAAGTGATGTTTCTTAGCTCAAACCTTCATTTAGTGAACAGTGTCTGAAAAAACGAATTGTGACACCTGATCTGGCAATGGCTTTGGACAGGAAAAAAACATGTAATCGCCCTGCTTTTATGGTGTTTGCGATCTACTGTTATGCCGCTTGGAGTCCGATGGGGAATGAACGTTGTTTTTGAGTCAAGTATGTGCAGAGAGAAAAGAATGCGCTGATAATGTAATCAATAGCTGAGGATATAAAACAGAGTTTTGCAACAGATGTGTCACTGACTGTACACTGGGATGGAAAAATTATTGAAGATATCACTGGTTGCAAAAATACAGAGCGATTACCTATCCTAGTATCAGCAGAAGGAAATTCAAAACTCCAAGCAGTCCCAAAACTTTGTTCAGGAAAAGGCATTGAAAATAGCGCAAATACTGTAACTGAATGTTTGGAAGATTGGAACTTATCAAATAATATACAGGCCATGTGTTTCGACAACACTGCCAGCAATACAGGTAATAAACAAGGACCTTGCACCATAATAGAATCTAAACTTGGGGATCACTGCTTCAACTGGCCTGTTGGAACATCACATGTTTAATGAGATAATAATTTGTGATGAATTTGTCAAGTGTCTTGGGGTTCCTGCTGGACCAGAGACACAACTGTTTAAGCCAGTGTTTCTCAACCTTTTAAGCCTCGCGACCCCCAAAAGCCAAAACGCCAATAGAGTTAAAGTTACAACGCTCGCGACCGCCCAATCTACCTCCATATAATAACTATATTATATACTATAACTATATATATATAGTGTACCTAATATATCTAATATATATATATATATATACTAATAATATATATATATTAATATATATATATATATATAATATATTATATATATAGTTATATACTAATATATATACTATATATAATATATATATATATATTAATTTCCTTAATAAAAGATGCTTTTGGATGCATTAAGTATATATTAATTTTAATTTATTATGTACTTTTCATAAAATACAACTGTGTAAACCATTTGATTTTATTTATTAATAAAAGCTGTTTTTTCGTACATTAAATCATTTTATTTTTTGTGACCCAGCCGCGACCCCCTGTAATATCCACTCGCACCCCTCTTGAGGCGGTTGCAGAAACATTGGTTTAAACCGATTTCAAACCCAGTTGGAAAAACAATAGTTAATGACAATTATCAGACTAAAAATCAGGCATTCCAGAGAAATATGCAACTGTTGCGTTTTGCAAACAGGAATTGGAGAAATAACATTGAAGAAAAGATTATGCTGAAATATTGGAGTTGACTATTATATTTCCTTGAAACGGTCCCCCTAAAGGAGTTTTTTGTGTTAGGTCTATACTACTAATATACTATCATAATATAATATATATATATATATATATATATATTTATATTACCTACCTTCTGTGTATATCTATATTATAGTTATGACATATATATATATATATATATTTATATTAAAATATTAATATTAATATTGCAATCAGTGTATATTTTAAGCTTATTTTAAACTAGAATCGAAAAAAAAAGGACGCTTTGAGCGTTTTAGTGTTTCTCCGCCATATTATATTATACCAGCATTCATATTATTATTATTACACAAGCCGCCCCTGATATATATAATATCTATATAGATATATATATAATAGTATATATATATATATTATATTAAACTATAATATATATATTTATATATATATATATAGATATACAATATATATATAATATATATATATATAGATATATATATATCTATATTTTTTCATATATTACTATTATATGATAGATATAATAATAAATATATTTATACCACAGTACGAGTATTTTAAAGCCGTTTTCTACTACTTACCGTACTATATAGATATACTATATTAGTATATATATTATATCAATATATATATAGAATATATATTATATATTATACTATATATAAAAAAATTAGTAAAAATATATATACTATTATTATCATCTATATATATATAGATACTTATATATATATATCTTGAGACACTACTAATCATGAATACTATATATAATATAATATAATACCATATATATTTCCCCTTATTACTTAGAACTTTTGCTCATTATATTATAGGTTATATATAAATAATAATATAGTTTTATTATAACCAAAATATTGCCGTATATAAAATATACCTATATTTTATTATATTTCTATTCTATATGCCTACTATAGTATAAACTAATATACACCATAATATTTTGTTATACATTGTTGGACATAGATTACTCAACCGAGATATTTAGCGGTCTTTATAACTATATAATATATAATATTTATAATTAATATAGTATATATATATAACATTATAATTTATATTTATATTTTCCACATCACTTACTATCATACTATATATATATATATATATAGTACTAAAGTAAAATTCGTTTTCGGTGATTTTATAAACTTCAACCGACACCATTTCTCTCACTACGACGTTACAGCACTACGTACTCAGTTCTCGCGGGTCCTCTCGGCCTCTAGTAGATGGACTTGGATGTGCACTTCGTCTGTGGCCCTTATACCGCTATAGCCTATAATATCTCAAATTGAAGTTCACGGAAAACATTATAATTCCGCATTAAGGTGTGTCGAGCCCACTATTTTTTTTTTTATTATTTTATATCTCTTCTTTAATTTATTTTTTGTTTTTTACATTCCGGTAAATAACTTATATCCTGCTTTCAATATGTAATTGATTTATAGTAGTGTACCTTCGTGAACGCATTTTACGTAGTCGCTTGCTAATCATTTTATTATAAAGAGGCTTTCAAGAAATTAGTATTGAAATACATTGTATCTTTTTCACTCGAAATAAGCTGTTTTCAACGTAGCCTCATGTTGGATGCGGTTTGTATTTTCGCCCTCGTCACCCTCCAAATGACTCACATCCTATATATATGACATTACTGAATCAATATATGACTATATATATCATTATACCTAGTATATTAACACGCTAATAGTTTATTACTTAAATTTAGAGTTAATATTAAAATATGTAGGTACAACAATCTTATCTACAGATCTAATATCGTAACTAATGAACTGTTATGAAAAATATTTGATTATATTATTCAATTATTTTCATATAATATATATTATAATTACTAATTAAATATATTATACCATTATACGGTATTAAAATTAAAATTAATATAATTATACTTATGATTATAATTATAATTAATAGATTATAATTAATAGATTATACAAATTATAATTACCAGATATAATTATAATTATATATATATTTACATTTATAATTATACATTTATAAATTTTTTCCAACATAAGTAGAATATTAATATACGAGAATTTTACGTCTACACAGAGGTAGAGAAATTACCAATAATAATTTCTTCTGTATTAATAATAATTAATAGATTTATATACACCAATTATACCAGTAATAATTTTTTAACAATATAAAAATATATAAATTAAATTCGGAGTGAATCGATTCTTGTGAGAAGATGGTCTGAGAGGGGAAAGTCTCTGTCAAGGGTTGGAACTGAGTCTGACTCTGGACTAGCATAAGCCACAGAGCAATTCTGATCCCCTGCAGCTGACCGCACATCGTAGTTATCTGGTGGGAAGACTGTGTAGTGTAATAATAATAATAATAAGAATACGAATAAGAATAAGAATGAAATGGAGATTGAATTTTAAATGTTAAATAGTAAAAATAATATTATTATATTAAATTTATGGGAAAGATGTATTTCACATTGATATAATTAATATCTTAATATAACTAATTGCATAATAAGAATTAATAAAATTAATCATAATTTCACATAATAACAATAATAATATAATAAAATAATACCCAGAATAAATAAATAATAATAATTATAATAATAATAATAATGATTATATTTTCGTTTACTACATATTGATGCAAATACCCATAATATAACAATAATATAATCAATAATATTTCAAAAAATTTAATAATAATAATAATTATATAATAATAAATAATAACTAATAATAATAATATCCTAAAATTCATTAAATATCATAATTATATAAAATCGAATTATGTAAACATTCGGATTTGTCAATTTGTCGAGGTGGTGCAGGATACGTGTGGTGTGTTGCCTTTTGTGCTCACTTGCGGATGAAGTCTTACACAAACAATGATTTAAATTTTCAAAGTAAGGTTGTGAAACATTTGAAATTTAATATTTAAATATTAAAATTTTTTAGTATTTAAATATTATTTTTTACTAGTATTTTATATAGTTATTTTTTTATTTTTCTCCATTTTATATGAAATATTAGTTGGAAAATTTTTGAAAAATATAAGATAGTTATCATTGAACGCTAATGTTGTTATTGTTAGTCATTGCTATTTGTAATTTTTGTTTTATGAATGTTTTTTGTGCTTAGAAAAATTATTTTTTTTTTGTATGGCAAATTTTTTATTTTTTGAAACAAATTATTTGTTGTTCTTTTGTGTATAATTAAAATAAATTAATTGCTCTTAATTAAAAAAAAAGTGTCTACTATATTGAGATAAAATAATCACAATATTAAAATAAAAAAAATTAATATGATGAAGATCAATTTTAAATTTTTGAAACTTTTCCCCGTGAACAGAAGCAAAATGGTTGGTACACAAAAAACATTTATCCAAGAAAAAAATTGATGGAGCGTTTCCTCCAACTGTAGACGCTCTTAAAATTTAACACACTTGGCATGAATAATTAAAAGTTATCGCGATTTTTCATTTCTCAAATAAAAAATAAAAAAAAAAAAAAAAAAATAAGAATTCGACTTTTCCACGAATTGGGTACTGATATCAAAATTCTGGTTTATATTTTTGACCGAATCCTACTTCAGTTACTTTATGGTTACTTATAGTTGAAATTTAAAGTCATTTCTGTAAAGAGCTTATGAAAGCGCAAGAAGTGCTGTTTTAAGAGCTTGAATGCATCATTTTGCACTTTATTTGGTCAAAATAGGATGTATATTAAGGAATTTATAACCAATTTTTATTTTTCCGATTTAAAAAAAAAAAATAATTCCAACCCAATTAACAACAAAGGGAAATTGCGAAATTTTAAATCAAATAATACATTAAATTACCCATCAAACTACAGATAAGTAAAATTAAATGAAACATTTTATAATTCTTCAAGGTTGGTTTTTGGCAATAAATTTCAATCCTCTATCAACAACAATAATAAAAAAATATAGGAAGCAAAACAAGTAATTATAATTTGTAGTGTCATCCAGGGGTTGAATTTTGTACTAAAATTATTTTGGTGTTATAAGATTGTTTAGAAAATAACAAATAAAACATTCATAACTAAATCAGAGTAAAATATTTTTAATCAATCATGAAATTTGAGTAACAATTACCATTTACAAAATTTTAAGAGGAAATAACTATACATAACGTATTTAGCCCTATATATATATATATAGTAATATACTAATTATATATATTATATTCATAAAATCATATTACTATTAATTATATCTATCTATACTATTATATATATATTATATATCTATATTACCTATATATATTATTTAATCTGACTATATATAATATATATATATAGTATTATAATATTAATATTTAATATTAATTATTATATATAATATATATATTATATAATATATATATGGTATATAATTACATTATATAAATACGTTTATACGTTATATTATATTTATATATATATATATATATATACAGTGGTGTATCTAGGGGGGCCATGAGGGGGCCATGAACCCCCTAAATGTTTTTAAGCACTATAAACAATTTTTAAGTCGCTGTCGGCAAACAAACTCGTTAAGTCCTTTGAGAAGTTTTTCAACAGGAGAAAGAGAGAAACATGTCATATTTACGTATATATAACTATATATATATATACTATATTATATACTATAACTATATATTATACTATATATATATTAATATATAATATACTATATTATTATATATATATATTTAAATATATACATATATAAGGAAAGTAAATGAGTTCTCTCTCTCTCTCTCTTTCTTCTCTCTCTCATCTCTCTCTCTCTCTCTCTTTCATCTCCCCTCTCTCTCTCGTCTCTCTCTCTCTCTCATCTCTCTCAGCATATAACTTCGATTTATACTAATAGAACGGCCCTTTTACTGCGATGAGTCACTACCAACTCATGATTTTAGCATTTTTTCTTGTCGTTTCTTAACTCAGATTTCATTCCTAACGACGGATTTTTCTTTTTAGTAATATTTTTTACGCTTATAATTTAAAAAATATGAATTTATATACATATCTCCATGTGTCATTTTTTTAAATCCTTCCTGCTAAGAAAAAAAAAGAAAAAAATTCTAATTTTGAAGTACATGTACTTATGTATTCCATTGGCAACATCGATACAGCCTGATTCAATTGCGACCAAAACGTTTGTCAAGGCCCTTTTACTGTGGAGATCCCTGTACAGTTTAATTTTAAGTTCAATTGTATGAATATTTGCTTTTCAATGCAAATTGGAAAAGCATGGATATAATAAGTTGCATATGTTGTACAAATTGAGAGCAAATGGTTTGAGAAAAATATCAATGAAGAGGAAAAACTTATAAATTAATATTAAAAACGAATCAAGTACTAAATTAGGTGCAATGTTGCCAAATTTTGTTGAATAGTGTCGTATTATATTGTATTTGATTACTAAACTTAAATTTTCCTCTACTTCCTTAGTTTTGGGTTTGAGTGACACAGATAGCATTGTGGTGTCAGTGTATAGCCAAATATTTTATATTCAGTTTTACAGGATCATATATAATATACAAGTTGCTGTGTAAAAACTTTTCTAATTGGTTTTAAACGTTTTTTTTCATTAATATTTTCAAACTAAAAAATAAAAATAAAATATGAATATGAAAGAACAGATAGAGACTTTTTCACAAAAAAAGTAAGCTATGGTAATAAAGAATCCTGTTATTCAAAGAAGTGAGGTTTCTCGACCCTCGAAGATCATTCTCTCTGAAACTCAATCTGTAACTGTTGATTGATCAGCTGAAAATCTCAAGTAGCATAGGTGATATTTTTCTTCATCTAAGCTATTCTATATATTAGTTCATGAACGCAAATCAAGGGAATACATGAGAATGAGGGTTCCATTCCCACAAGAACGATATTGCAATTTCATATTTAAAGGTATTTAAAGCAAAAAGAGGTTTGAACTATGAATTAATGAAAGATCAGAATTCAAAATATATATTTCCTTCTCAGGAAGGCAAAGGGTGGAGGAAAGATATTTTCAAGAAAGTGGCTTGATGATTAAGTGGTTAGCTTACTTTGATAAAAACGTTGGGGTTTTATTTATTGCTCAAAATTGCGTATTGTTTTTTTGAAACGAAAGAACGGTAAACAAACACACATGAATTGCGTGTTTACTAGTTCCGAGACCGTATTCAAACTTAAAGAAACCATTAATTACTCACAAAATACGAGGCAACTAAATGTCACAAAAGAATCCGTTAGAAAAGAGATTTGCCTGTAGAAAAGGCAGGTGTAGGAGAAAATCGAGACTATGCGAACAACGAATTGACAGTCAGAGAAAAGGGAGCGAAGACAGTAGTCAAGCGGCTACTCCAAATGAATTGAAACAATTCAACTTTGAGGGTAAGGCAAAATCGTTAGTCGTTAACGAGTGGACAATCAAAGAAACTGCAGTCCTCGAAGTCTAACTCTTCTTTGCCCTGTGTGGAAACGAAATGGGAATTTTCGAAAGTCCTTTTAAGAGATATTGCGTGCTACTGTAGAACATGTTCTTTCAGACATTAAAAACTAGTGCTAGAAATGTCCATGGGTATACTCTCCAGTTCAACGGTCCGAAAATGCCTCTACACTTCAGTATATTTGCGCATTTCTCTTTCATAGCTTGAATGTTCGCAATAACAATAATTATGTATTTTTTACGGGTACCATTGCCGATGAGATTGACCGAGAGAATGTTTTCCAGACAAAACAATTTTTCTTTGTGTTACGGTTAATTGATATTGATATTTCTTTCCATGGCAAGAGATTTTTTTTTTTGTCGTTGTCTCAGCATAAATGATTTGACGGGATCGCAAATTCATGCTAGTTTTATATAATTAATGAAAAAGTAACTGAACTTGGTTTAGGATATGAATAATCTAAGGGATACGGGGTATGACGGTGCAGCGCAATGATTGTGAGTTCAAGGTGTTGAGAAGAGTATATAAGGAAATAACCATGTCCCAATAAGCATAATTATGCTCCACTGCCTTTTTCGCCATTGCTTAAATTTAATGCCTTACCAGACGCTTCTAAAAATCAGAATATTCGAAATGCTCATTTGAAATAAGAATCCGATGTTTGTACATTTTTTTCTATGGCAAAGTGCTAAGATTGGCAAAAAGTTTAAAAAAAAAAATAGTAGAGCTTAATTCCCTAAGAGTAGCAAAAGAGATTAAAAAAGTTTGCGAAACTCGCGGTCCGTGCCAACGGCATGAATAGGTTTTTATTATTTAAAGAGATGATAAATCGCAGGATAATAGCATCTTTAGAACCAATGAATGTGAAGTTGGAAGAGCAGTTTCAAAAAAAAGCTACCTAATTCTAAACAATGTTTATAGCGCATTTTTTCTGGTTTCCTTATTTGTTTTAAACAGACTTAAAGTTTAACATACAATCTTCAAAACAATTGACACATCACGGTATTGATTTGGACGAGTGCATATAATGAATATGATCTAGTTAAACTACAACTTGAAGCTAGAAAAAATGCACTTTAAATTTCAAGCAGATTTTTGAGAATATGTTAAGCGCATCTGATCTGAGCTGGATATTGGAAATTTCTGTACACCAAGAATTTAAATTACAAAACTACGACCCCAACATTCTACTTCCGACGCCACAGAACTTTATTATCGTACTCCCAATTTTTATAAACATTTCTGGATGAATTTAATAATCAGCATTAAGAGAGAGTTTTTTAATTCGTAAAAGGTTTTAAAATTTTCCCTTGCAATTTGTCATACACCGAACAGGTGTACTGTGCCATATGAGAAGATAAAAGATTGTGTAATATTTTTACAAGGAAGATCTCGAAAACCGCAATTGACGATTTAAAGTAAAGCAGAAAATGGGATTTTATGAAATTAAATGGTCATCACAGGCAACAGATCGTCCAAAACAAGCCAATTAGACGGACTAGTTCTTTGTTTGCAGTCCAATTATATTCCAAATATTTACTAATCTTGTTGCAAATACTGGCAATTCTTAAGCCCTTGTTTACTGCTTCAGTAGAAAGAAGCTTTCAACATTAAGACTTCTGAAAACCTAATTGAAGAAACTACTTTTGGATGAATAGACTTACTGGACATTGCCGCTCCTCTACATAAATCGAAATCTTGACATAAAACTGAAATGTTATCTCGACCTTTCTCATTCTCATTGACCCGGCCGATTAAATGATTAACAGTTTAGATTATATAATATATATATATATAAATATATACTAATTATATAATATATATATTATTATATATATATATATTATATTATTATATTATATATTAATATATATATATATATATAATATATAATATATTAATTCACTATATATATATCTATATATTTTGGCTTCCGCAGTCGTGGTTGTGTTCAAATTTCTCTCCTCGAACTTATTCATGTTACGTTATTAGAGGTTACTAATTCTGTGAAGTTTTTGAAGATATTAAATAGTTGTTTTAGAATTAGTGCCCGAAGTTTATCATGTAAATTCATCATAAAACTTATATTGTAATGTTTTATACAGAAAAATGTTCGAAATTTTGATGCAGGAAGCATCAATTGAAGTTAAAATTTTATTTGATAGTAAACATGATGTTGAGAGGTTAGAGTTCTGAAAATATTTGATGAGGATGAAGTCTTTCAAAGCGTATTAGCTAGAATTTGTTACTAAGTTGCAAGATTTCAAGACGTAAGTCCTCCAGCTCTCTACTAAAATAATTTCAAGATCTGGTCAAAGTTTGTCTTCTGAAGGCTTAACAAAGTTTATTGAGAGTTAAATTTTCATAAAGATTTTAAAGTTAAAATCCCACTTTGGGGCAAAACCTAATCAAGTGTGAAGAACTGAAAGAGGACTAACCACTTAAAGTTGAATACTGTATGTATAAAACCGCACTTTAAGTGAGAAAAATAATATTAAGTGGCAAAAACAAAAATCCCAAAGGAGCAGGCGGAAGGTGAGAATTAAGCCCGATGGTGGAAATTCGGAACCTGTAATAAGAGAAATTGTTGGAAATAACCCCATGAAATAGGGAGATAGAGATCGGGAGACCCGATACACGAATACTGTAAGTAAAGTGATCACTTGGTTTTAGTAAAACTTTGAAACTTTTTATACGTAATATTAAACTAACTAAATAATTTTATTTTGAAGTGATCACGTGGATTTGGTGAAACTTTGAGCATTTTTATGTTATAAGAAATTAATTAAATGATTTTGAGTTAAAGTCACTTGGTTTCAGTAAAAATTTCTATGCGTGACATTAAAATAACTAAATAATTTGGATTTGAAAATAGTTGAAAATAGTTGAAACGTGACTATTTATGAAGGGCTGTTAAATAATACGGGAAAAGTTACCCTAGGATTACGTCGATTGTGTTTTTTATTTTTAAGTCATTTATGTCATATTTATGTCGGGACATTTTGGCTTAACTAAATAATTTTATTTTGAAGTGATCACGTGGATTTGGTGAAACTTTGAGCATTTTTATGTTATAAGAAATTAATTAAATGATAAATAAAGTTGAAAATAGTTGAAACGTGACTATTTATGTCATTTATGTCATATTTTAAGTCATTTATGTCATATTTATGTCGGGACATTTTGGCTTAACTAAATAATTTTATTTTGAAGTGATCACGTGGATTTGGTGAAACTTTGAGCATTTTTATGTTATAAGAAATTAATTAAATGATAAATAAAGTTGAAAATAGTTGAAACGTGACTATTTATGTCATTTATGTCATTTATGTCATATTTTAAGTCATTTATGTCATATTTATGTCGGGACATTTTGGGCTTAACTAAATAATTTTATTTTGAAGTGATCACGTGGTTTTGGTGAATCTTTGAGCATTTTTATGTTATAAGAAATTAATTAAATGATAAATAAAGTTGAAAATAGTTGAAACGTGACTATTTATGTCATTTATGTCATTTATGTCATATTTTAAGTCATTTATGTCATATTTATGTCGGGACATTTTGGCTTAACTAAATAATTTTATTTTGAAGTGATCACGTGGTTTTGGTGAATCTTTGAGCATTTTTATGTTATAAGAAATTAATTAAATGATAAATAAAGTTGAAAATAGTTGAAACGTGACTATTTATGAAGTGCTGTTAAATAATACGGGAAAAGTTACCCTAGGATTACTTCGATTGTGTTTTTATTTATTATGTGTTTATTAGTAGGTATATTTTAATAGAGGTCATTTTAGCTTAATTGTTAATATTGTATAGATTATTGGGAATTGGAGTGTAGGTTTTAACCTTTTATATTTTTATTTTGTATTACCATTTTGACCTTTTATTGAGGGGAGGGAAGGGGGGAGGAGGAAGAGGGTGGGGGAATAGATATAAACTGATAGTGTGGGTTTTAACCTTTTATTATTTTATATTATTTTAACGTATCTTTATTGTTATTGTGGGTGTATTTGGTGAGCGGGGTGGTGCCTTAGGTGTTGGGAAGTACCTAAGGTGGGGTGTCCCACAAAGCGTACAGCCTGTTTGAGTTATATATATAGAAGAAGGGTAAGATGGGGAGGAGAGTGGTAATCAGGGTGGGGTGTATGAATGTGAGAAGGGTAAACGAGGATTTGAAGAAGGGAGGAAGTGGGGATGATGTTTGAAGTAAAACAGTGGAGATTGTGTTGGGGATCCACAGAACTAAGTTGAGGGAAAGAGGAGATGGATTTTGGGGAATACAAGGGTATGATATCAGGGGTGAACGAGAGAGTGAGGGCGAGGGAAGGGGTGGGAATAGTTATGAGGAAAGAGATGTGGGATAAGGTGAGGTTGTGTAACCAGGTGAGTTCTAGGATAATGTGGGTAAAAGTGAAATTCGGGGGGGAAATGTGGGTTTTTATATGTGCATATGCACCAGTGAATGGAGCGAGGAGGAGGAGAGAGAAAGATTTTGGGAGAGCTGAATGAGTGTTGGGAAAGTTCGGGGTAAATGAAAAAATTTTAGTCTTTGGGAAATTTGAAATCAGGAGTGGGATAAGGGAGGGGGTGGAAGATTAATAGGACCAATTTTGGGTAGGGGAGTAGAGGAATGCTAATGGATGAAAATCCCTGATAGGTTGTGTGTCGGAAAGAAGAATGATTAGTGGGGAATACTTTGGTTTCAATAAAAAAGCGAAAATCTAAGTATATATTACATGGAAAGAGTGAGCACTAAACGGGGGGAGGGCGATACTAGATTAATGTGTGTGTAAATGGGAAAAATAGAGGTTAGATTAATAGATGTAAATGTATTTAGAGGGGCGGAGAGGGGGGATTATCTGATCACTATTTGGTGTTTGCTAGGATAAGGGTGGGAGGAGAGGTGACGGTTAGGGAAAGGGTAGAAACGAGGAGAGTTGAAGCAGATAAGGTTGGAAAAATTGGATGAAGAACAGTGTGGTAGAGGGAGTTTAGGAGAGTATGGAGGACAGGTGGAGAAACATGTAAGAGGGACGGGAATTGGGGAGGTGAAGGGGGAGTGGAAGAGATTTAAAGAGGCACTATGTGAAGAGGCTAGAAGGGTATGTGGAGTAAAAAGGTGGGAGCAAGTAGAAAGGAAAGGGAGTGAATGTGGAGTGAGGAGGTGAAGAGGTGGTGAAAAGGAAAAAGGAGCTTATGAAAAATGACTTATTTAAGGAGAGAAGTAGCTGGGGAAACCCGGTGGGGGAATAGTGGAAGCAAGAGGGCGGTGGAGAGGGAGAAGAGAAGAGCAAAAGAGGAAATGATTTAAAAAAGTGACGGAAAATTTTGAAATCGGGGAGTAAGATGTTCTGGAAAGATTATAATAAAAAAAAGGAAGAGAAGGAGGTGGTTGGGGACGAAGGATTAAGGAGGAGATGGGAATGGATAGGAGGAGAGATAGGGTGAGGAAGAGGTGGGGGTAGTATTTTAGTGGATTATTGAATGAAGTGGGTGAGGTAGGGGAGGAAGATATGCAGGAGGTGAGGATGAGGGGGGGGGGGTGGGGGGAGGGAGGGGGAGGATGAAATACAATATGGAGGAAATTATTAGGGCCTTGAATAAGGAAAGGGAAGTTCCAGCCAGGTCTGATGGATGAGAAATGAAATGTTTTGCAAGAAGGAGGTATATGAGGTGGAGAAATGGCTGCATTAAGGTTATATAACATAATGTTGGAGGAGTGGAGGTACCACACGGATTGGGAGGATGGATTGTTTTTGGTTCCCCTGTATTAATAGGGAGGGGATAGGAGATGGAAATTGTGGAAATTAATAGATTTGGTAATATGTTCTTTCTAAGTGTGGTAAGGGAAAGTGTATAGCGGAAAGAATATGATTGAGAAGAGTAGAGGTTTAACGGAGGGAAGAATGGGGGAAGAACAAGGGAGGATTTAAGGAGGGAAGAGGGTGTGTGGTACCATATGATGTTATACACTAAAGTATGCTTGTTAGGAAGAAAAGTATAGAGAGAAAGGGAAAGTGTAATGGGTGTTTTATTTTGAGAGGATTGAGAATATGGAAATAGGGTGAATTGGGAGGGTGTTTTGGGAAAATGAGGGTGGGGGGTAATTTAGGAAAAGGTATCAGGGCTTTTTATATAGGAATAGTAGAATGTGTGTAAGAGTGTTAGGAGTGGGAGAAGTTGGGTGTTTGGGATGGTTGTTTGGATTGAAGGCAGGGGGTGTGTAAATGTCGCTCGTGGCTATTTACATTTGGTTTATGAAGAAGTGTTTGCAGAGGAAATGGTGACAAGGTGAGGGGAGGGGGTGGTAAAATGTGAATGGGAATGAAATAGAAGGGAAGTTGGAGACATGATACTGTTGAGTGATGAAATACTGCCTCTAGTGGCGTAAAACGCCGGAAGGGCTGAGTATTTGGTGAAGGATTTGAGAGAATGTGTGGACAAAAGGGGTTCAAAATAAATCCAGGTAAGAGTAAAATGTTAGTGTTTGAGGAGGAGGAAAGTGAGGAGAGGGAGGGGTTAGAGGTTAGAGTAGGGGGTGTAATAGTATAGGAAGAAGTAAAGATTTTTTAGATATTTAGGGATGGGTTTGGGTAAGGGGGGAGGGTAATGAGGAGATGATAGATCATGAGTAGGTGAAGGAATGAGAGCTTTGAGTGGTTCGAGAGAATTATGGAAAGGGGAGGATCTATCACAGTAAAAAGTTAAGATAAGTATGCTTGAAAAAATCTGTGTAGTACCAGCGGTGTTGTATGGATGGGTGTGACGTGAGGGTTGAATGCCAGGTCCAGGAAAGAAAAGTTGGAAGTATTTTGAGATGAAGGGAGTTGAGAAGCGGTTTTGAAAGGCGGTTAGGTCAAGAATGGCGAAGGAGTCAGGGAAGTATGGGGGGGGGGTGAGGAGAGATGTGTTGAGAGGAATGGTCTGGTCGGGAACGCGCGGAGCCTGCCGCTGAAGGGAATGTCTAAGAAGTAATGGTAGGTGGTGCATTTAGTGGAGAACTGAGGAACAGAGATGTGTTCATAGGAGGCCTGGCCATCCCGGAGTTTCGGCACGAGCGTTGAGCGGAGGGGATAGAAGCGGTAGAGTAGGAAGGCGGGGGCCACTGAAGGAGGTGATGGATGGAATAACGGGAGGAGATCTGGAGGACGGAAAGGGATGCCCAGGGAAGGACAGGGTCGGTGGGGGCCGGTGCTGGCCGACGGGTATAAGATGTGGGGGTCGCGGTGGCCTGCGAATGGAAGGACTGGGTACGACGCCGTGCGAGAAAATGAAGCGGCTCGGGGTGTTGAATTGAGGA
>JABUQX010047297.1:0-17500 GCA_015478945.1 Trachelipus rathkii
CAGTGTACTTCGTTCAGTCAAGGTAGGTGTTGCCGTTTTTGGCATTTATCGTGAAACCTTTGCGTTTTCAGTACCAACTCAAAGGGGTAAATGAGAGAATAAATGAAAGTATGTTGAAGATGATTTTGGTCATATGGAAAGGATGAATGATAATCGGTTGGTTAGCGGATGTATAGTGGCAGTATTATTTAGGAACACGACCTGACTGGAGATAGAAAAGATCAATGTAAATGTTTGAAGGAGAGAGAAATGTGAGTTTGGTAGAGAGGCGAGGAGTATAACCAGGAGTGAATGGCAGGGATTGTGAGGGGTATGGTTGCAGCCGACCTGGGCCAAGGGATGAACACCCATATTGACATCTACATTAGTGAGGGTCCATCGCTGTCCCATGAAGCTTTAGGGTGGATTTACTGACTGCAATGAGTTCACTTAAAGGTATAAATGAGGCGGTAAGGCTGGGGTTTCTTTTACCGACTTATGTCATGTTCTTTCACTGCTTTTCTTTTCGATACTCGTCACGCACCTCCCATTCTTGGGAAAATAGAAGGAAGATAAAGAAAGAGGAATATATATATATATATATATATATATATATATATATATATATATATATATATATATATATATATATATATATATATATATATATATATATATTATATATATATTAAATATATATATATATATAAAAATATAAATATATATATATATATATATATATATATATATATATATATATATATATATATATATATATATATATATATATATTTATATATATATATATATATATATATATATATATATATATATATATATATATATAAGTTTATATTTTCAGTTACAGAAGGTTGATCTTTGTTGTTATAATATGATTTCTTAGTTTAATATAAATAAATATAAATATATAGATAAATATAAATGTAAGTAAATAAAAAGAAATAGTTTAATAAAAAGTTTTCTTAATTCTAAAACATTTAAGTGATAACAGAGCTAATAAAAAAAAAAAAACTATGCAAGTCAAGTCTAAAACATTTAAAGAATTATTAATTTAAACCAATGTCAAGCATATATTTCCTCAATAAATTTCACAACTTAAAATAATTGCTTCATCCATTAATATAATCCCAAAAATAGGAATTTCAACGATTTTAATAGAAAAGTTTGACGTCAAAATTCACATTGAAACATTTTGATGCACACAAAGGAAATATCAAAAAATTGGAAAAGATTTATGAGAACTGTAAAGTTTGTAAGAGATTAATAATAATAATAATAATAATAATAATAATAAAAAAAAAAAAAAAAAAAAAAAAAAAAAAAAAAAAAAAAAAAAAAAATAGGAAAAAAAAAAAGATATTTTTAACGAATAGAAAAAATTATGAAAGAAAGGAAATGAGATATTAGAATATGTAACAGATGAGAGAAAAGAAAGAAGGATATAAGACAGATTAATGGATCTTATTTCTTTCTATTTTAAGGAGATAATAATAAAAATAGAAAGAAACAAAAAATAATTATGATACAACTTTTCACACTATCATCAAGATCATTTACTATCTCCTATTGATGACAATAATAATAATATTTTGTTTCAAATCTTTTAAGAGGATTGCTAAAATATAAATGTAAATTTTAAAGAAACACTCTCAGCGTTACATTCAGCCTTATCTAATTTATTAATCTGGTATATATGAATTCCATCAAAGCTTGAATGAATTTAGATGCAAAAATGAGAGGAGTGCAAGGATATTAATCTTAAGTTACTGGGAAAGTTGATATGTCATTTATAGTTAAATTTGATTTAAGACTTCTTTGTAATTTAAGATATTTATTGATCATCAGTCTTGCTCATTTTTTGATAGAATTCTTCATAGATTTATCAAAAAGGATAAGAAAATTCAAATTTATAATGTCCACCTTTTGCACTCATGGTGAATTAAACACATATACAATAGTTAATACATTTCATGGCCAATCATGCAGAAATTGCTTTTCCATGAATTGTTCTCAATTTTAATATACAGTACATCAGATATGTCTGACATTTCAGTGAAAGCTTCCATCAAGATTAAAGGCCTATCAACTTTTAATCCAAGTATCTCTTAGCCAGTGAATATATGTTATTACTCATCTACAAAATAATTAAATTTTTATACTAAAGAATATTAACATGAATTAATATATTTCTTACCTCACAATTAGGTTCATTCAGAGGAGAAATTCTTCCCGAAAAGTTGCTTGACTGAATAGCTTCACTAGTCACAGGGCTCAATCTCTGCTTCATTTCCTTTACCTCTTCAGCACACTCATTCTTTGATTTGAAGGTGGATTGGGTAACAGCGGCTTCTTCAACCTGGCTCTTATAATCAACTTTGATAGAACTTTTCACACTCTCATCAATTTTATTTAATATCTCCTTATCTTGCAAAAAATTTGTAGACTGTGAAAGCTTACTCATTAATTGATCACAGTTTTTTAGTATAGCCAATTTTCTTTTAGAAGCAAACTTATCAGTAAAATGATAACCATTTCTTAAACTTCTAAAATTGAAACTCACTTTTGGGTAATTTGGATTATTTGAATGTTTAACAAAAACGTTCTTAAATTTTAAAGGAATAAACCCAAGCAATTTTGAATAAAGCCTGGTGAATATATCATATAAATAGATTTTATATATATCATTTACCCTGGTGCAATGTGGAGGTGGATCGGCTTTATGTATTTTGAAGCATTTTCTCTGCGTATATAAGATATTAAATGTTTTTGGTGATGATGGGAGAAATCCAAAGAAAATCGCTGTGTCATTTTTGGTGAGTTTTAAAATCAATTTATGAGCATATAGAGCTTCTGTAATAAGATTAAGTTCATATGGTGCATCATCAAGATATTTGGAAGGAGAAGTGCACTGAAATTTTAAACACGCAGGATTTATTTTCTCCTGATTTACAGAATTAATACCACATAAAATCACAAAAAGGACACCACTTCCAAAGTCCTTATCTTGAACCAAATACTGCTTTAAGTTATTTAAGCTCAGGTTTACCCCTTTGATAATTCTATACTGATAATCATTAGTCTGAACTTCACCTTCTGTAAACACATCTCGTTCATCTGTGACTATAATAATTTTTTTTGGATGTCTATTCCTCGAAAGTTCCACCTTCAAAAAGAGTAACGAGAAAATAATGAAACACAAGTTATAAATTATTACGATATTATTAAAACACAAAAAAAAATATTTTTGATACTCACCAACTCGTTTATTTGATACTTATAGGTTTCATAAATCTCACGCTCTTTGCCAGGCATAATTAAACTCTGTTGGAAAATATAAGAAAAAAAAAAACAATTGTAATAAACATAAATTAAAATCAATTCATTACCATTCATTATTTATCAACTCTTCTGCTCTCTCTCTCTCTCGCTCTCTCTCTCTCTCTGTCTCTCTCTCTCTCTGTCTCTCTCTCTCTCTGTCTCTCTCTCCAGACTCTTTCTACCCAATGATTCATTCCATCACTTTATTTAATAACTATTACAATGGACGCTGCACTTCTAAACTCTCCAGTCACATACCTCCTTCATTACGATGGACTTGTGCTGCTGCTGCTGTGCAACATGTCACTCTACACAGTCTCATTCTTTCCTTATTCAACTCTGACCCCAACTACCATTGAATTGAACACTCAAACGCAGTGGATCGGGGCATGTCATTCTTTAAATTGTCTCTGGCTTGGGATTTCCCCAATATGCATTTTTTAATAAAACCAGGTGGGTTGGGCAATTTTAAAAAAAAGCCATATTTTTGCAACCATGAATATATATATATATATATATATATATATATGTAACCCTGCTACATATATATATATACTCTCTTATATATATATATATATATATATATATATATATATATACTATATATATATATATATATATATATATATCATTGGATAGTTGACCTTGTTCTATGTGACGTGTGAGGTGGTGCCTCCGAATGTTTTAATTTTGCCAATTCAGATTTTTAATGTTTTCAAGTTTTTCTTTTAATCAAGCCTTAATTTTAAATGTCTTTGGCTTTGTTGTGTTGCTCCCTGCTTTTTTTTGTGTTTTATTTTTTATTTATTAGTAAAGTGTTTTTAGTATCTGATAGTTTAATGTCTGCAAGTGGTAAAGTTGTCAGCGTGACTTTCGCAGTTTTAGGATTTTAAGCTAAGTTTTAGATTATCGTATTTATTTATTTATTTATTTTTCCCTTTAAATTATTGATTCATAGTTTAATATTTATTATTGGATATGTTATTGTTTTTTTTTTTACTTGTGTTCTTTATTAAATAATATTTTATATAATAAAACTTGTTTTTAAGTTTTTAATGTGTAACTCTCATATATTAATTTATTATTATATGACATTGGATTGTATTGTGTACAAGAGCTTGAGTGTGTATGTTTGTGCGACTGGCTGATTAAATGACTGGTCGAAGTGGATGTAGGGGTGGGCACAGGCGGGGGTTTTCAATTGACTTTGATAACGTGCGTGGCATTCGTGCTAATCATGAATCTGTGGAATATCACCTCTCTAACTCTCAACCTAAAATTTTATTACTGTATTTATAAGAAGGATTCACTTTCAAATAAACTTAATATCTCTAACTATAACTTTTTCTATAATTTCCGACTAAATGGTAGAGTCTGTGCCTATATAAACACTCTAAACACTCCTGTAACACGTCTCTAGAATCTTGAATCTCCTAACTTCGATGGTCTGTGGCTAAAAATCTTTCTCCCTACTACTATCATAATCTTGTGTTTCTGCTACTGCTTCCGTAATGGAACAGATTTTCACGTTCTTTTTGACTATCTTACTACTTCTCATGAGACTGTTACTTCTTCCCATCCAAATGGTGAGGTCCTCTATTTACGGGATTTCAAGGAGAGAATGGCGATGTGTTGTAAGGGGGTAATGGTTGTGGCCCACCTGGGCCAGGGGATGAACCCTACACTTGACGATTTACCATAGTGAGGATCCGTCGGTCCTGTGAAGCTCTAGGGTGGATTTTCACAGTTGACTAGTTCTTACTAATTAATGGTACAAGGGGCGGTAGGCTGGGATTTCTTTTCGACTTTTGTCATATTCTCCTACTGCTTTTCTTTTCCGATGCATGAAACGCACCTTACCCCAATCTTTGGGAAAAAAGGTAGATGATGAAAGAAGATATATATATATATATATATATATATATATATATATATATATATATATATATATATATATATATATATATATATATATATATATATATATATATATATATATCTATATATATATATATATATATATATATATATATATATATATCAATCCATTGCAATTCATCATTTATCAACTACAGTATTATCAACTCTCTCCAGACTCTTTCTACTCAATGAGTTGTTGCATCACTTCATTCTATAGCTATTGCAACGGACGCTGATCTTCTAAACTCTTCAGTAAGAGCTTGAGAGATATACATAAAGCAGGAAGTTCACAGGAGAATTAAAAGGGCTTTAATGAGAAGTGCAAGAGAATATAAAATAGAAGAAGCAATAATTGGAGACAAAGTTTATTATAAAAAAGAAAAAGAAAAGAGATTTAGAGATTATAAGAATATGAGTTCTGAAGAGATGACAGAATGTAGTGCAATGGTCGGGAGATTAAACTGGTTAGCACAACACAAGACCTGAACTGTTAGTAGAATATAATTTTTTTTTTTATCAAAAATTCAATAATGGGAAAAACAGGTGATATGAGAAAATTGATTAAGACTTTTAGAAAAATGGAAGAAAAAAATTAAAATTTGCATGAATTGAATAAAAAGAGATGAATTAAAGTTGGAAGTTTACGCAGATGTTTCTTAATCTAGAGGGTGGTAACTTTCAGATAAGAGTATTTAATCGTTATCAAAAATGCAATGAACAATAAGTCCATTGCTATGGAAGTCTAAAGTTGCAAGGAGTGGCAAAATCAACGATAAAAGCAGAGGCTCTTAGTTTAGGAGAAATGGCTGAAAACGCAATATATCTGAAAAGGAACTGGGAAGAAATTAACAAGGGTAGTGTTTTAATAATTTCAAAACGGGTAATAAAACCTTAGAAAAGGCAACAAAAATCTACTAATGGGGTATTCTGCAGTAGGTTGAGAATAGATATTGCCTCTATAAGAGAAATGAAAGAAAAAAAAGAGATAGATGGAATAGTTTGAATTGGTACTAAATATCAACTGGCAGATGTACTAAAGAAAAGAGGTATGAAAGTAAATGAGATATTAGAATATGTAACAGTTTTTTTTTTTTTTACAGTTGTCACCACCACTCATGGGCGAAGCCCTATTCAAGGAGGGGGTGTAGCACACCTCAGAAGTTCACACTTAACGCAAATTACACAGATGTGCGCAGACGCAGGCTTTGAAGTGAGGGAGATTAAATTCAGCAGGATGGAAGAGAATTCCCAGAACGGTGTGGGAAAAGGCTGGCAGAGCTAGCCTGGGTTGCAATATCCACACAAAACTCGTGCGCAGACACAGCACCCCTAGTGTTACGAGGGCGTCGTAAAGGTGGTGGTACACGAGTGACAAGTTCCCTCGAGCACCTGCCGCTGCGGTACCTATAGAAAAAGAGATAAAGCACCAACATCGCACCGCAAAGATAGAGGGTCAAGAGAAGTGGAAAGTACGGAACAGTTTATAAGCCTTTTGGCTTTTGACTCGCGACCTTGTCTAAAAGCCGGGTGAGGAGCCAGACCCAGATATGAGAGGCAGTACTCCATACAAGGGCAGAAGAGGCCCTTGTAGCTGGAGTAACTCAGAAGAGGAAAAAAGTCTCACCCAGTCTAAACAGAACTCTCAGTTTTCTTTTGAGGCCTCTCCCCAGCAACCGTTGGCGTGCTGAGGTTTCAGACATTTTTGTTTATGTTAAGGCCAAAGGATGTTTTATATTGTCAACAGGAGAGACGAGAGAACCGTCGAAAGAGATAGGAAAGTTAGAAGGTGTTTTAGAGAGGGAGATTTGCTGAAGTTAGAAGTTGAATTAAATTTCACAAGGTTGAGACAACCCCACCAGGTTATATCCAGATCAGCGAGAGATAGAATCGGAAAGATTAAGACGAGGAGGCAATTCTAGAAAGTAAAGAGGGGCAGAATTGAAATGAGTTGAAGAATGAAGGGTCAAGTCGTAGCATATGAGTGGATAGAGTTAAGATGCGCAAGTGAGAAGATCATTAATGAAAGTAAGAATAAAGTGGAAGATAAGACAGAACCCTGAGGAACACCACAATTATAACAGAAAAGAAAGAAGTCGCCCCGTCAACAGCAGCTGATATTGAGCGATTTGAGAGAAAACTAAACATAAGTAAGCAAGAGAAGGAGGAAACCCAAAGGAGGAGCTTGGAGAGCAATGACGCGTGCCATACAGGATCAAAAGCTTTCGGATAGCCTGTCAAGCATACCACACAGGTCTCCCTGTAGTTCGTAAGGGCGGAAAACCATAAATCAGTAAGATAGGAAAATTATATCGCCAGTAGACCTCAGGCGACCAAAGCCATACTGGCAATCAGAAAAGATTAGAGATTCCAGGTGATCTAAGGAATGAGAGTTGAGAAGGGTTTCAAGATCTTAGATAGAATACAAGTGAGAGCTATAGAAGCGATAGTTGGAAGGATCAGAACGGCTTCCATTTTCGGAATCGGCTGGACGTATGCCTTGCTTCCAACACTGAAGGAAAATTCTATTAGTATTGTGACATAGAGAATATATAGTTGAACGAGGGGCGGGGTCAACACGGAAGCATATTCCCTCAAAATTCGGGAGGAACGCCATCCGGGCCACCGCCTTCCCGAACGATTCATGGAGCTTTCAGGAGTTCATGCACTTGATCAAATGTAGTCACAGGTAAAGGCATGGACACCTGAGAGGAGAAGGAGGGAGGAGGAATGCCAGAATCATCAGGGTTGGAGTTAGAGAAAATAGGAGACCAAAGAGATTGACCTTTTCAGTTGAAATTAGAAACAGAATCATCAGATCGAATAAGAGGGAGAAAAGGCAGATTTTAGAAGTTGTTAGAGAGATGTTTTGGCAAGAGGCCAGAAAGATTTTTCAGTAGGGGAACCTAGGAGGTTAGCGCACTTTCGTTTGATGAAAGCCCACTTTGCTCGTCGAAGGTATCCTTGCAACGATTTCTAGCTGAAAGAAAATTGGCAAGAGTGATAGGAGAAATTTTTCACTCCAGATACGCCTGTCTCTTGCCTGAATGGCCAGAGAACAAGCACGATCGAACCATGGATTATGAGGAAGGAAAGATTTAGTCGAAGGAAGAATGAGCCTACTCATCCCATCAACGATTACAGCTCCCACCTTATCGGCAGAAACCGACGCGTCACCAGAGTCAAAGCAGTCATTCCAAGTATAGTTAGTTAATCGGCCCGATTAAAGTGCCAGAAAAAACGAGTAGGGCAGGATAGAGCTGTTGGAGAGAAAGTATTAAAATTAAGAGATATAAGGTTGTGGTCAGATTTACCAATAGGAGCGAAGGTGGTGTATTTATAGAGAGAAGGACTAGTGGTGAAACATAGGTCAAGTGTGTTCAAGAATTGGTTAGGACGATCAGATGTGTGTGGGTTCTTTGGTGGTTATGGTTGTTGAGGTGCTAGATGGTTCAGGCACTCATCCCCTAAATCGGTGTAGAGGATACCCAACCATTCAGTGTTGTGTACATTGAAATCCCCCAAATAGAGGACTTCAGTATTTGGATGAGAAGATATAACAGTCTCGTGAGAAGTAGTAAGATATTCAAAAAAGGCGTGAAAATGAAGAGAGAAAAGAAAGGATATAAGACTGATTAATGGATCTTATGTTCTTTTCTATTTTAGGTTGAGAGAATAATGAAAATGGAAAAAGAAGGAAAAACAATAATTAAGCTATATAAAATTCAAATAATAAAGATTACTTGAACTAATAGTAGTCGTAGTTGAAAGGAAAAATATTGATGACAAAAATAATATTTTACATTTCTTTTCTTTTACGAGGATTGTTACAATATAAATGTAAATTTTAGCGAAACACTCTCAGCATTACATTCAGCCTTATCTAATTTATTAATCAGGTATATATGAATTCCATCAAAGCTTAAATGAATTTAGATGCAGAAATGAGAGGTGTGTAAGGATATTAATCTTAAGTAACTGGGAAAGTTGGTATATCATTTATAACTATTTTTGATACGATTTCGTAATACTACAGATTGAACCTTTTAAGACTTCTTTTTTACAATTTAAGGTATTTATTGATTATCAGTTTTGCTATTTTTTTCGATAGGATTCTTTTTAGAATTATCAAAAAGGATAGGGAAATTAATTTATAATGTCCACCTTTTGCAGTGCATGGTGAATTAAATATAACATGTACAGTAGTTAATACATTTCCTGGCCAATCACACAGAAATTGCTTTTCCATGAATTGTTCTCAATTTTAACATACACCAGATATGCCTAACATTTCAGTGAAAGCTTCCATCAAGATTAAAGCCTATCAACTTTTGATCCAGGTATCTCTTAGCCAGTGAATATATGTTATTACTCACCTACAAAATAATTAAATTTTTATACTCAAAAAAATATTAACATGAATTAATATATTTCTTACCTCACAATTAGGTTCATTCAGAGGAGAAATTCTTCCCGACAAGTTGCTTGACTGAATAACTGCAACATTAGTCAAAGGGCTCAATCTCTGCTTCATTTCCTTTACCTCCTCAGCACACTCATTCTTTGATTTGAAGGTGGATTGGGTAACAGCTGCTTCTTCAACCTGCCTCTTACAATCAACTTTGATAGAACTTTTCACTATCTCATCAATATCATTTAATATCTCCTTATCTTGCAAAAAATTTGTAGACTGTGAAAGCTTACTCATTAATTGATCACAGTTTTTTAGTATAGCCAATTTTCTTTTAGAAGCAAACTCATCAGTAAAATGATAACCATTTTTTAAATTTCCAAAATTGAAACTAACTCTTGGATTACTTGAATTATTTGAATGTTTTACACAAAAACTATTCTCAAATATTAAAGGAGTAAAACCAAGTAATTTTGAATAAAGTTTGGTGAATACATCATATAAATAGATTTTATACATATCATATACTCTGGTGCACAATGGAGGCGGAGAAGCTTCATGTATTTCGGAGCATTTTCTCTGATCATATGATAAGCTATTGAAAAAATTTGGTGATGATGGGATCAATCCAAAGAAAATTGCTGTGTCATTTTTGTTAAGTTCTAAAATTAATTTATGAACATATAGAGCTTTTCTAATAAGATTAAGTTCAAAATAATAATAAGGTGTATCATCAAGATATTTGGAAGGAGAAGTGCACTGAAATTTTAAACACGCAGGATTTATTTTCTCCTCATTTACAGAATTAATACCACATAAAATCACAAAAAGTACACCCCTTCCAAAGTCCTTATCTTTAACCAAATACTTTTTTAAATTAGTGAAGCTCAGGTTTACCCCTTTGATAATTCTATACTGATAATCATTAGTCTGAACTTCACCTTCTGTAAACACATCTCGTTCATCTGTGACGATGACAATTTTTTTTGGATGTCTATTCCTCGAAAGTTTCACCTTCAAAAAAAGTAAAGAGAAAAATAATTTAACACAAGTTATAAATAGATAATAATGAAACACAGAAAATATTTTTGATACTCACCAACTCGTTTATTTGATTTTTATAGGTTTCATAAATCTCTTTCTCAAGTTTCTTTAAATTCTGTTGGAAAATATAAGAAAAAGACAATTGTTATAAATATAAATAAAAATCAATCCATTATCATTCATTATTTATCAACTATTAACAACTCTTTTGCTCTGACTAACTTCCTCCAGACTCTCTACCCAATGAGTTGTTGCATCACTTTATTTTATAACTATTCCAGTCACATAACTCTCCATAGAGGAAGACTCATGTGATACGCCTTTTCGCACAGTCTCAACCTTTCTCTATCCAACCATCTCAATCTTCATGTACTCCACTGAAAGAGTCTGGAACACACACCCTTTATCTATTTTCCCCACTACCATTAACTTGAACACTCCCAAACGCAGTGGATCGGGGTACGGTATATCAGTCTTTAATTTGTCTCTGGCTTGGGATTTCCTCAATTTGGATTTTTTAATAAAACCAGAGTGGGTTGGGTAATTTAAAAATATATATTATATATATATATATATATATATATATATGTATATATAAATAGATATATATAACATCTATATATATCTCTATATTATATATATATATATATATATATATATATATATATATATATATATATATATATATATAAAGCATATATAATTTTAACTAAAATCTATATAAACACTCAAACTCTGTGTATTAAATATTATTTGAAAACCACTTAAAAAAATAAAGGAAAATCTTAAGAAAAATAATAAATGAGAATAATTCTGTTTGTTAGAATTTATATTTTTTATTTTCAATATTTTTTATATTTTATTTTGTTTTAATAATTTGTAAAAAAAATTTAGTTCTGAAGAGGAGACCAAGGATATAAGTCTCGAAACGTAAACTTGTTCTCGTTTAGTTATTTTTCTTAAGATTTTCCTTTATTTATTTAGAAGTGGTTTTCAAATAATATTTATAATAATAATAATAATAATAAAAATAAAAATAAATATAATAATAATATATATATATATATATATATATATATATATATATATATATATATATATATATATATATATATATATATATATTATAAAAAATTATATTTGAAAACGTCATATTAAATGGAGGTTAGAATTTGGTGGAGTTGGCAACAAGAGAAGCTACTAAAAGCTTATCAATCCTCATATTTTATATCTAGGCTCGAGTTCTGCCCTAAATATCAGTCCGCATAGTGCATTGTTAAATACTCATCCTCGGAAGAAGTTCTTATATGTAGTCATCTATTCACATCAAGGCTCAAGCCGGTGGTACCAGATTATTGCCTTGGAGCGGTAATGATTGTGTTTGTTAGGTTCATTACCAACTAACCAAACAGTCGTAGAGCATAATGTCTTAAACAATCGCGATCACGTTAGTTGTGTAACATCTCACAAACTAAGTGTAGTGTTGGACCCATTCGTATATATTTTCATAATCAAATCCTGATTGAAATAGCCTCACAGCAGCCAAGATTAATAGTCAAATTTGTCCTAATTGTCACTTTGACAGTTTCTTACTGTCATTGTCGTTTGCTTAATTGTCTTTTGTCGTTTATTCATCAAACTTTAACCCTGTTTGCCGTTTATTCATCATTAGTCATCTTTAGTCGAAATTACCGGTAGTTGTCTATACCATTTTGTCATTTGTTGTTGTTATCTTCTGTCATTAAGTTGTCGTTGGTCGTCTTTAGTCGAACTTGGCATAACTGTCACATTGTCATTTTCTTCTTAGATGTTTTTTGTTTGCATCGTATTTGTGAAGTGACCAGGCAGATATACTTTGTATCATAAATATTATGTTCACTCATTTAAAGTTATTTTCTAGAAGAGATTCGCCATAACAGAGAATATCTTCATCTACGACAAACTGGAATGGGTGCATTGATTATTATATGCCGATTTCATATCAAGGGGTCACAAATCTCACTTCCCTATTGAGAGACAACATCTCTTTCAAGAAAAGGATGCATCAAAATAAAAACAGTATGGATCATTCTACTAAAACTCTGGTGAGTTGATATTGCTTTGCTTTTGCTTGAAGGTAACATTTGTCCAAAATCTTATATATTTTTCTTGACACTGTACTCCACAAGACGAGTTTCACGGACACCTTTCCTGTGAATATCTTGCTGTTAAAATCATTGAAAGCTGTAAACTGAAGGATACATCAGCACAAAATATGGTTAATTTAATCATCAAGCTTCTAATATTATTTAGATGATTATACTTAAATTGCATATTTAATAATAATTAAAATTATTTTTTTTAGCCACTTGGCAAGTGTCTTGAAATTTATCCCTCAATATTGAAAAAAAAAAATCATTTTTTTTTTAGTTAATGTACAGGAGTAACAGGACCCACCACGGCCCAATGAGTTAAATAATCAACTTCATGGATGTGTCCTGGCCTATATATGGTGGCGGCGATTAGGGAGGCATGGGGGGCGGTTGCCCCCACTTTTTTAATTAATTTGTTTTATATACGAGCAGCAATATCCTTTGCTTTGTAATATTTCATTTTAACAAATAAAACAAGAATTTTCTTCGATAATATCACTACGTTTATTTCGAGTAGAAATTCAAAATTGTTGATTTATTGATAAATTTCAACGATAGATTTAAGCTATTAAAAAAATTTATGCTTTTTAAAACAAATAGTTGCATAACTGGTGACAAATATAACTTAATGAATACTATATGACAGTTTGTTTCCATGGTAATCGTTTCGACCGACCAATTAGCTCTGCCGTTTACCGGTCGCCTTGCAAGAAACTTCTAGAAGCCAAGATTATTTAAGATTAAGGAACCCGCACCACAATTTGGTAGTAATTTTTCTCTTGTGACATTGCGTACTCTTTGTTTCTATAAAGTTATAAGAGCTTTTGGTTATTAGTGTACTTGCGAATGTGATACGGTTTCCGACTGGTTAACTTGTTAGTGTAGCAAGTGAGAAAAAAAGAGGTGAAAAAGGAACGTTACTGCATTTATTTAAAGTAAAAAACAGAAAGAAGAAAGCATTGTAACTGAGAACTCTGTCGCTATATCGGAAGCTAGTCCTGTACTTAGTGCTTCCCTTGTTAATAACAATCCTGGACCTGACTCTTCATCTAATTCCTTTTGTGACAGTGAGAGTCAGGTTAGCAAACCTCATGTACAATACCAGTATCTAAATTTAAACCTGTCACAGTCTAACCCCCACAGACGAGATCCACTTTGTGGCAAAGATGCTTCCTTGGAATATTTTAAAGACGGACCATTCCAACCTTCCCTGGCACAATTCCCAGAGAAAAAAGGAAGAAGATTTAGAAGTGCATTGTATTCACAATTTAAGTTGGTTGAATATAGTGTCTCTGGTGACAAAGCCTTTTGTTTTCCTTGTCGATTATTTGGCAGTGTTGGTGGTTATGAGTTAATATTTATTACTAACGAGTTTAAGAACTGGAAAAAAGCTACACAGCGTTTTCAAGAACACGAACGTACTTCTTCTCATCTGAGCGCTTTGCAACGCTGGTAAGAAGGTTTAAAGGCTAAAGAGAGCATATCAGAGAAGATTTCTTCCCATCACAAAGAAGTAAAAAAAAAAAAAACGCGAGCACCTTAAAATTCTGTTTGAAACATTACTTTTTCTTGGCAGACAAGGATTAGCATCAAGAGGTCATAGGGAAGAAAAATCCTCAAATAACCGTGGTAACTATATTCAGTTGTTGAAATTGCGGTCATCAGATAATTTGCTCTTGAAGATGTTTTTAGAGCGAGAAAAGTCCTTTAATTATGTTCATCACGATGTACAAAATGAGATGCTGGAAATTTTACCCGGTCAAATAAAAAAAACAACAATTGAAAGTGTCAAGAAAAGCAATAACTTCTCTGCAATTGTGGATAAAACTCCAGATGTGACAAATCTTGAACAATTGGCTATCGTATTGAGGTATGTAGCTGATGATTTAAAAATTGAAGAAAGATTTTTTGGTTTTTATGAGACAGACCTTACAGATGGAGAGTCATTGTATCGCCTACTCCTGTCAGTGCTGAATGAAGCAGGTTTAGAAATCTCTATTATAGTAGCCCAATGCTATGATGGGGTAGCAAATATATCAGGTATATATAAAGGCGTAGCAGCAAGATTAAAAGAAAATAATCCGAATGCAATACATGTGCACTGTTACATGTATTCTTTAAATATTGCTCTTGAGGATTTATCAAAACGAATTTCCATGGTTCGCAATGTTTTCAGTGCGGTTCAGCATCTTTATTGTTTCATTGAAGCCTCGCCGAAACGCCATGAAATATTTAAGTTAAAGGAAGGGCTATCGATGAAAGTAATAAAACAGAATCTAGGACAAACTTGTCTCTCAAGGCAGTAAGTCACACTAGCTTTAGCAGTCGATATGAAAGTCTTCGAGCTGTTCAACAGCATATACCAGAAATAATACAGACTCTGGAAGATATTGAAGCGAATGACCCAAGGGTTGGTGATGAAGCTCAGGGGCGTTTCCAGGAGGGGGCCATGCCCCCACGAAATTTTTTAGACACTAAAAATTTTTAAGTATCATATCCGTTAATAATATAAGGCGCTGAAGTTAAATTAACTTTATATAATTCGTCGCTGTCTGGAACAAATCTCGTAAGTAACTTGAAATCATCAGAGAAGGAGAAAATGTCAATAATTTATATATATACTATAATATATAATATATATATATATATTTATTTATATATATTTATATTATCATTATAATGTTATATATATATATATATATATATATATATAATATATTATATATATATATATATATTATATATATAATATATATATATATATATTATATATATAATTATATATATATATGTATGGATGTATTTAGAAAGGGCAAATTTGATTTTGCTAGTCTGTGACTGAAACAAAGATGAAAGGAAACGGTGAAAATGAGTGGTGTGGTGTGAAATGTGTGTCTGCTGGTGTGGAAACCCATGAGAAAGGGGGAGAAAGGAGTTGCAATTTTGATGAAAGACCTGTGTGATACAGAGTAATGGTAGACTTTGTGTGTGTGAGTCCTAGAATTCTTAATGGTTAAATTTAATTTGAAAAGGTCAAGGTATGTGTAGTTTTGACGTATGGTCCCATACTGGTGGGAATGTTGAAAAGAGTAAGATTTTCTGAAATCTGAATGATGTTTGAATGGGGTGAGTAGGAGCTGCAGATTGATAGTTTGGGGGATCTGAATGGTTGAATATGTATCAAAAAAAGGATGGTATAACAGGTGGTTTTTGGGTGGCGGGAGAAAATGAGAATGTAAGAAGGTGATTGATTCTGTGAAGAGAGAGGTATGGTGTAAGTAATACTTTTCTTTAAACACAACAGAGTATCCCAACAATAAGTATACTGAGTGTGTAGGTAGAGATGGTATTCAAGTGAAAAGTATGATTGATTTTGTGTTGTGAAAAATAAAGATGTTAAAGTATGTGTTGATTTTAAATCATTGAGGGTATGGAAAGGGATTATGGATCATATGTGTTTCTATTGTAACCATTAGTTACTGGGTTGGATGAAAGGTAGGTGATACGAAAGAAGTAGGTTAAAATTAAGAGTGAGAATTTAAGTGAACAATACAATAAGGATAAGTATGTAATATATATATATATAAATCGGTTGAATGTGAACAAGTTTAAAACTGAACAAATCTGGGGCAAATGAAGCGAAGTCAATTGTTAGTAAGTGCAATGGAATATGTGGAGATGTGCTAAAGTAGGAATAGAATGTTAACAGTGGAATGGTGGATGAATATGTGATGACAAGCGGTTAAAGGTAAATAAAGAAGCGTGGTTGATGTACTAAAAGCAAATGGATGAAGTCTAAAAAGAAATATGCTTGGAATTATATAAGGAGAAAAAAGAATGCTGAAAGGTGCATATGCAGGAGGAAAAAAGAGGTAAATTTACAGTTTGAATGGAGGATGAATGGAGACTTACAAGGGAATAGGAAGCTCTTCTGGAAGGAAGCGTGAAAGGTTAAGAATGAGAACAAGGGGGATCTGCTTAGAACAATGAAGTAGGGAATGGTGCCTTTTGTAACTGACGAAATGGATGTGAGGGGAGTGTGGAAAGACACTTCGAAAATCTGCACAATTGGCAGGAATGAATGAGGTGATAGTGAATGTGTGTGGGGTTTGATGTAAGAAGGAATATGTATTTTGAAGGATGAGGTTATTTAGTAAGGAGAGGTAAATGGTAGAGTGAAAAAGTTGAGAATGAAATTACTGCAGGTATAGATGAAATCTACTGTGAAATGATCAAGAACGGAGGCGAAGATGGTGATTGATGATTTGGGAGCTGTGTAATAAAGCGTTTATGTGGTAGAGTTCCAAGGGATTGGAGGAGAGCAGTATTAGTACCTTTATATAAGGGTAAGGGAGAAAAGGGGAACTGTAGGAATTATAGGGAATTAGTTTATTGAGTGTTGTAGGGAAGGTATATGCCTGGTATTTTGGTCGAAAGAGTGCGTCGAGCTGACTGAAGGACTGATTTGTAAGAACAAGGTGCGTTTTTAGGAGTGGTAGAGGAATTTGGCAAATCTTTCATTGAAACAAATGATTGAGAAAATGAGGGAGAAAAGAATAAATTATATTTAGGTTTTATGGATTTGCAACAGGCCGTATGATAGATTTAATAGGGAAGCGTTATGGCAGGTGTTAGTTATAAGGCGTTGGTGGTAGGCTTCTGAATGGAATCAAAAGTA
>JABUQX010047297.1:22500-45000 GCA_015478945.1 Trachelipus rathkii
TTCCCATTTTTTCTTAAAAATTTTAATATTTGGTAGCTTCCACTTTATATAGTATATATATAATGTATTATTGTATAATATATATATATATACGGTTAGGTAGGGGTAGGGGTAGGTAGGGGGTAGGTAGGGGGGTAGTTAGGGTAGGGGGAGGGGGGGGGGGGGGGGTAGGTAGGGTAGGGGTGATATAGAGGGGGTAGGTGGGGGTGAGTAGATAGTATATGAGGGGGGGTAGTAGGGGGTGGGGGTATAGTAGGGGTATAGGGGGTAGGGGGGTGAGGGGAGGTGATGGGGTTGTGTTGATAGTAGTAGTAGGTAAGGGTGGGGGTATGATGATGAAGGGGGGTGAGTAGGGTAGTAGTAGTAGGGGGGTAGGGGGGTGATAGTAGGTAGGGGGGGTAGGTATAGGGGGGGGGGGTAGGGTGGGGTAGTAGGGTAGTGAGTAGTGGGGTAGGGTATAGGGGTGGGGTAGGGGGTGGGGGGGGTGATAGGGGGGAGGGGGTAAGGGTAGGGGGGTAGGGGGTTAGGGTGAGTGGGGGGGGTATATAGGGGTGAGGGGTAGGGGGGTATAGTAGTGAGAGTATATGAGGTATAGGGGGTGAGTGGGTAGGGGGGGTGTATAGGTGGTGGGTATGGGTAGGGGGTAGGGGTAGGTGGTTTCTTTCTTCTCTTTAGGCTAGTCTGTTTGCCCGAGAGACGTTTTGTGAGTGGGAGGTTCCTGCCTACAGGATGCGACCTGTTAAATATGAAGGAGTATGGATTGATAGATAGTGACGAAATATGCTAGAAGTAAGCGCATCCTGCGGATGTAATGTGATGTGTAGGAGAACGGTCGTGCACGAGTGGGCAGGAAAAGGTGCCGACGGCTAAAGCGGTGTCGAGAGTGAGCGGGGCTGGTAGCGGGACCGGGTCGAGGTGAGTGGGTAAATGCGGGTGTGCAAGTGGAGGGGGTTCGATGCGGCGTGTGCGGGATGAAGGAGAACCATGGGCCCGCGATTAGGGGGGGGGGGGGGGGGTGGGGGGGGGGGAGGCGAAAATCGGCCTGCGACTTCTCTCGCTATGATGTGCAGCGGCCTGGTTGAGGCGTCTCGGGGCCGGTCTGGCCGAGAAGGGCTTGGCACGATTTTCTCTCTGTCAGGACATGTGTTAGCTTGTAGCTGCGAAGTCGCACCGTTCGTCGAGTGCTGTCTCGGCGCAGCCGTTTCTGGGGGGGGGGGGTGGTCGCGGAGAGGGCGAGGCGGGGACTGGTCGACGGGGGCTATGCGTGTGGAGGGGGGCAGGGGTCGGGCTGGGGGTGGAGGGAGCGGCGGGAGAGGGGCGCTGGATCGTAGGGTGCAGTGCAGGGTGGAGTCGGCGTGTGGTCTGCAAGGAGTGTGTAGGAGCTAGTGAGGCGGATGGCGGGGCGAAGCGTTGACTTTCGATGTGATGTGCGTGCGCAGTTGTAGCGTGGCGGGGGCCGTTTGCGTTGGCACATCACGTGAAGCTGGCTGCTAGATGGGCGTGTGGTATGGGTCTAAGTGTTTGAAGTCGAAGTTCTTTCACTTACTGTAGGCAGCGTCCGCTAGAAATTGTTGGTCCGATGGGGCGTTAAGGAGCGAGCGATGGAAGGCTTGTAGATCGTGAGGTAGCGCTCTGTATTCCAGAGCCTGTGTTTGCTGCGAGTACTGGGCGACGCGGCTACACGCAGGACTGTGCTCGGTCGACTTACCTGACGAAGAGCCTAGGTCGTCAACTCTGACTTAGTGCGCTTTGTACTGAAGAAGCTATTTAGATGTGACTCAGCCTCGCGTGGGGGCGAATTACGAACTTTGCCTACTAGGGGCGATCTTCGATGCGCATGTCCGTTGATTCATGATTAGCGGGGAATATGTTAACTCATAACCGTTGTTCCAAGGCGTCGTGTCGCGCATGCGTGGTGACGATTAGACTTACATCACGTCGCGGACGGTGTGTCGCGCTCGCGTCGGAGCGCAGCAACGATGCGGACCTACCTCGGTAGTCTAGCGCGTTGGTTAGCTTGGCAGACCCCTCTCGCTTTTACACACACTGCCAAATCTCTCTACCAATCCTCTCAACTTTCTTCCAGATTCGCCACACAGACCAAATCATCCGCATATAAAATAGGATATCCGTATATATATATATATATATATATATATATATATATAATATTATATGATATAATATATATATATATATAATATATTAAAAAAAATTTATTTTTTATATATATAATATAATTATATATAATATATATATATATATAATATAATAATATATATCATCATCATCATCATCTCCACCTTCTTCCCCTAAGACTGGGGCACAGGTGCGTGGACATGCTACGGAAACCAGACCAAGTAGTGATAAGAATTTGACAGCCAATATTTAAACTCTGACAATTGTTCCAGCTGCTCACCATCCTAACATAACTTCAAACACTGAGGAGTATCCTCCTCAGCAAACCATAACCTACTCTTCACGTTTACTTTCAGCCCTCCTTTTACACACACCCTGCCAAATCTCCTATCCAATCCTCTCAAATCTCTCAAGATTCACACAAAACTACAGAACCAATCAATTCCGCAATATATAATAGGTTAGGCACCCCTCCACTCATCTCCATTCTCCACCATTCTAACACCCTTTCCTGCCATCCCCACGCTCGAATTTCTTCCCATAACCCCATCCATATACAATTGAATAACCAAGGAGACATATAACACAAACCCTCCTCACTCCGCTATTAATTCTAACCAATCACGGCATTGACACATTTATTTTATCCACGCTTCACGTGATCGTCATACATATTTTGATTCCATTCAGAGCCCTACACCAACACCATATTATTACTAACACCTGCATAGAGCTTCCCTATTAATCTATCATACGCCTGTTGCAAATCTAAAACTTAAAGTACATTTATTCTTCTTCTCCTCATTTTCTCATCATTTGTTTCAGATGTAAAGATTTGATCCACACATTCCTCTACCACTCCTAACGCACCTTGTTTTCTTCAACAATCAGTTCCTTCAGTCACTCGACGCACTCTTTCGACCAAATACCAGCATATACCTTCCCTAAACACTCAATAAACTATTCCGCTATATCTTCATACAGTTCCCTTTTCTCCTTACGCCTTATATAAAGGGTACTATTAGCGCTCTCCTCTCCAATCCTTGAACTACCCTCTACATACGCTTTTATTACAACCTTCAAATCATCAATCCACATTCTCGCCTCCGTTCTTGATCATTTCACCAGTAATTTCATCTATACCTGCAATTTACATTCTTCAACTTTTTCACTCTACCATTACCTCCTCCTTACTATAACCTCATCCCCAAATACCTATTCCTTCTTGCACCATCAAACCCACACACATTCACTATCACCTCTTCATTACTGTTAATATTTAAAACTTTAAAACTATCAGTGAGAACTAGTCGAGGTCAGAAAATACACCCTAGAACTTCACGGGACCGCGCCGGACAATCACTAAGGCATCCAGTCAGTGTGGGGTTCATGCCTTGGCCCAGGTGGGCCACAAGCATACCCCCCTCACAAAACCCTGCCATTCACTCCTGTTAGGCACCTTTCATCTCGCCTCTGCCAACTCACATCTCTCTCCTCCAGGCATTCCTTTACTAACTCAATTATCTTTTTTTCTGTCTCTTTCTCACACATCTTTAAATATCACACTCACGCACTATACATCCGCTTAACTAACCGACTGTCATTCATCCTTTCCACATGACCAAACCATTTCAACGTACTTTTCATTTATTCTCTCATTCACCCCTTTCTTTACATCACATAACTCTTTAATACGTTCATTCCTCATTTTATCAATTCTTTTCACACCTAACACGCCACTAAGATTGTCCTGAACACATTTTATATCTATATCTCTTATTCTAGACGCATCAGTCTCACTACTATACATTAACGCAGGTAACAAACATACCTTCATGTAAGAACACCCTAGCGCACTCAAGAACTTAGTCTCTTTGTATTCACCAAAGTTTAATTGCACCAGCCAACTTCCTGCCATTCAAAACTTTCCTAAAAACTTTCCATCATCCGTCCCTTTTCATCCAACATACTCTAAATATTTATAATTTCAGATACTTGTTCCAGCTGCTCACCTCTAGCATAACTTCACACCGAGGACTGTACCCTCACAAACAAAACCTTACTCTTATCTACTTTACTTTCAACGCCTCTTTTACACACCTGAAATAGCCAATTCATTCAAAAATGTCTCAAACGCTCTCAAAATCACACAAAACCAAATCATTCCGCATATCATTACGGTAGGGCACCTCCACATCACCTCCATTTCCCTCATTTAACACTCCTTTCCTGAACTCACCATCTCTAATTCTTTCATTAACCCTCCATATACAAATTGAATAACCAAGATGACATAACACAACCCCTGCTCACTCCGCTATTAATATTAAACATTACTTTTTGACACATTTATTCTTACACACGCTCACTATCGTCATACATATCTTTGATTCCATTCAGAAGCCTACCAACACCATATATTACTACACCTGCCATCAGGCTTTCCATTAAATCGCTATCATACGCGTTTGCAATCCCTAAACCTAAATACAATTTTAATTCTTCTCTCTCATTTCTCATCATTTGTTTCAAGTAAAGATTTGATCCACACTCCTCACCACTTCCTAAATCGCACACTTGGTTCCTCACAAATATCAGTACTACAGTTACTTCGACGCAAAACTGCTTCGACCCAAAAGCTCATATATCTTCCTATACAGCTCAATAAACTAGTTTCCTCAAACTCTGAATATAGGTCGCTTTTCCTTCATAGAACTTCACATGACATTATAATAATGGAACACCGAACATTCTTCATTCAAAGAATCAACACCCTCTACAAAACTTCTTATTACACAACTTCCAACTCATCAATCACCACTTCGCTCCGTTCATTCTGATCATTTTCACTAGTTATTTCATTCTATACCGTGCAGATTTACCATTCTTCAACTTTTCTCACTCTAACCCTTTACCTCCTCCTTGCTAAAGACTTCATCCCCAAAATACCTATTCCTTCTTGCAAAATGAAACCCACACACATTCACTATCACCTCTTAATTACTGTTAATACTATACAGATTTTCGAAGTGTTCTTTCGCACACTCCCTTCACATCCATTTAATCAGTAATCACGAAAGTACCATCCCTTATTCATTATTCTATAGCAGGTTCCGCTTATTCCCATTCTAAACCTGTCTCTCTTTCTTCCAGAAGAGCTCTATTCCATTCAAAGTATACTCTTCCTCTTTCAAAGCTGGTCACAAGGCATAACTTTTTCAATACGTATCACTTTTTATGTATTTCTTTTTTTCCTCCTTATTATAATTTCAACATCTTTTTTGATTATTCATCATTGGCTTTAGACATTTCAACCAAGCTTCTTTTTCCTTTTAACCGCTGTCATCACCTCTTCATTCCACCATTCAGTGTTAACATTCTTATTTCCTACTTTGGCACATTCACATACTTCCTTTGCACTCCTAACATTGCTTCTTCATTTGCTCGCCAGATTTGTTCAGTTTCAAACTTGTTTTCACATTCAAATTGATTCACTTGCCGAGCGCTCTTAAATACTTATCCTTATCCACTTGCTTCCGTAGCAACTTCCTCTCCATATCCAAGCCCCCACTAACTTAAATTTTACATTAGAACAAAAATGATCCGTATCATTCCCCAAACCCCTCACTGTTTTAGTTTCCACCAACTACTTCAACATCTCCTTCTTCACTGATACAAAATCAATCATACTTTTTACTACGATACTCTATCTACCAACACCAACTCTCGTATACTTTTAAATATTTTTAGGTTTGAAGAATGGATTACTTATATGCATACCTTTCTCCTCAAAGAGATCAATCTCATTTTCTGCCTCAACTCCAAAGGCACCCAATACTATCTCTTCTTCTATTATCTTCCCAACCATCCAACATTGCTAAGTTTATCCCAGAAAGTCAAATTCTCCTCAACTTTGTCTTCAGATGAAATGTTACAACCACTCATGCCTTGAGCTCTCAAACTTGAATTCAATCATTTAGTATCCTAGTATTCACACAAGCAAAATTCACCATAGCTCTGTGCCATAGATCACTCATCAGAATCGCAACTTCTTTTCTCCCCCATTTAATCCTCTCTACTCCAGCATCTACACATTTCACTCCACACCACTCATTTTCAACCATTTCTTTCATCTTTGTTTCAGTCCCAACGACCAAATCAAATTTGCCTTTTCTAAATACATCCATCACCTCTCTCCTCAACATTTAATCCTCTGACATTCCATGTACCAATACGATTCATACAATTTCGCTGAGAGATAGAAGGCCATTTACGGCGATCACGACCTTCTCCGCGGCCTGAAATAGCATTGCTGGCAAGAGATAAGTGGTAGTGGGCAGCCAACTCAACTACCACCGTTCCTCAGTCGCCTTCCACGACACGCAGGACATACGCTGTGGGCAATTCTTTCTCCCCCACACAGAGGTATATAAGTAGTAGGGATGTCTGTAAGATGTTGACTAGAAGAGGGGTGAGGACGTTAATAATAATAATAATAATAATAATAATAATAATAATAATAATAATAATAATAATAATAATAATACCTTTAAGTCAAGGACATCATCATTTGAATCATCATTTTTAAAATAATCTTCATTCAGAACAATTTTTTCAATCTTTCGCTTCGCTTTTTCTGTTTCCCTTAATTTATCTGATTCAGAATCTGAAACGGAAATTTTAATGGCAGTTTTAAAGTTTGAAGTACTAGATTCCTGTTTGACGAATGACATGTTTTCGGAAATGGGTCTCACATTACTCAGAGCTTTTACACAAGCATTATCACCTGCATTTTTGGCAGAAGAACTTAAGCTGTTTGGAGATGATGAAGAATGAATTCCTTTAGGACTTTGTACTTGTGGTAAGGCAACGCCAGGAGTTGTGTTTGTCCAGTCTTCTTTGTCCTTTAGAGGATTTTTAAGGAGTGCTAATTTTCTGTTAAACATAGCTGCCCGAACAGAATTAAAGGTGGATACAGGTGCAAATGAAACTCCATCCTTGTCCAGGTCACCTGCTCTGCTCTGAAAGTTATAAGCAAGTTTTAACACTAAAAATATATAATGCAGTGGTTCTCAAAGTGTGTGGCGCAGCTTCCCCACTGAGGTGATGCGAAACATTAGAAAAATTTAATAATTTTATTTCCGTTTCCAATTCAATCTTCTAATGAAATAATATAAATAAAATAATAACTGATTTTTAAAAGAAAAATAATTAGAACTTGACATAGGGTGCCTTTGATAAACTTGAATGAAGCAAGGCTGTCGCAAATAGAAAAGTTTGGGAACCACTGATTATAATCAACAAGTTTTCCCTAAAAATTAACAATTCAAAAAAGAGAAAAATCATAGAAGTAAAATATTGAATTTTATTGATATTTTTCTTTGATTCTGGGTTTCTTTGAAGGGAAATTTGAGGAAAGTTACAATAGAGAAAATTGGCCAATATCTTCCTTAATTTTCCTCCAATTATTTATCATCAAATAAAAGACAAAATACATCTTTGGGTGAGCTCTAAAATATTTATTACGAGAATTTTTCTGTCTCTAATAGTTTGTTTTGTATTTTCAGTTGAAGAAAAGCCCATGTTCACGACATATTTGAGACCTAGTCCAATAATTTTTGTTAAAATAACTTGAAACAAACTATATCAACAGGTCTATAATCTAAAAAATTATGGTTCAGATTTTTGATATCTACAACAAAAACCAAAGGAACACCTTATGAATATGGCTTTTATGTATGTATTCTTAATAAAATGTTAATTCTGATCATTTAATCAAGATGAAATTTTCAGAGCATATATTTCTTGGGGAGTTATAACTTTTATTAGATCAGTTTTGTTTGTTCAACAATTTTTACAAGAAAGGTATATCTCCTCCAATTGCATATGCTCTGAAAATTTTGTGTTGTGATCTGATGAACAGAAAAATTGGTGTCCCTTTTCGTTTGTTTGTAGATATTAAAAAAAATGAAGAAAATTTTTTAGATTATAGACCACTGGTTCCCAACCTTTTTTTTGTGCCATGCCCCACCTAAGCATCTCTAAAATCCTGATGCCCCCCTGTGACATATAATTCTTATTATTTACAAAGTAAACTCTATTCACGTGGAGGAAGCATAAAAAACATTAACTTGATCTGAACAAGCTAAATGGTAGACATGTAAGACAAAAATAAAAGAACGAAATAAATAACGAAATAAATAAATAAATAAAAGAACGAAATAAAGTTTCAAAACATAATAGAAAACTGAAATGCATAAACATAAAATATCTCTAATAGAAGCTTCTTCTGTAATACTTTGATCATAAGATGAAGGTATCTAACAAATTCTCACTAACAGTTAGTGACATTCTTGTGCTTGATGTCTGCTGCAGAGATATTTTATATTAGGAACTAATTTAGTCAGCTTCAATCTCAAGTCTTCTCGTTAGTTATATCCAATTGATTTTATTCTTCAGTAGCGAATCATTTACAGCCCTAAAGCCACATTCAACTAAATATGAAGATGAGAACGGTAACAACAGTTTTCTTGGAAAGTTCGTTGAATTTGGGTATATAGTTTCTGTCTCATCACAAAGCCATGCCATCACTCCTTTTATATTGAATAAAGTTTTAACTGACTCATCATTATGCATTTCCGAGTTTTTCTTGGAACTGCATTGAAACATCAGATAGATCAACTAGCACTGACTGCATCACCCATGTTGGAAAATCAATTTGTTTTAAATCAGAAAATCTCTTTCAAATCAGAGGCCAATATTTTTAGATGATCCACAATGACAAGTACAAAGCATCAGTCACTTCACATTTTTTTAGCCAATGAAACAGGTCAAACTTTTTGTCATAAATATGTTTTTGACATAACTCTTATAAATGTAATGAAGCCAAATATCTTCGCCTTTGCATTAAAAGAATTTTATTTGTTACTTGAAGTTATTTATTAAACAAATTCAGTTTTTCAAAGATATCTGCTAAATAATTCACAAATGCTTTACCATCAACGGTTAGTAGTGCTTCATTTCAAGCTTGTCACTTAAAAAGTCACTAACAACATCAAATAGTTCCATGAATCTTTTCAAGCAATTCCCCTTTGAGAGCCACGTTACCTCGGTGTGAAGTAAAAGTCTCCCATGGTCGGCATTTTTATCTTCACAATTGCTTGAAGAGACGCCCACATTTGGCATTAGCTTTGATAGCATTGATACATTTTATAACTGACTTTAGTACCTCATTAAGAATAGGAGAAATATTTTTAGACACTAAGTTCTCACTATGAATAACACAGTGCACAAGTAACATTTCTGGATTCTCATCTTTCATCAATTTTAAGCAGCCATTTTTCTTGCCTATCATAACAGGAGCACCATTTGCAGCACAAGATATTATGTTTTCAATTGAAATATTATTGACATCTAAGTAATTTTTTAGCTTATTATATGTTGCGGTAGTGGTTGTCTCTAATGATTTACAGAATAGCATTTACTCAGCAAATTCACCTATATATCTTACATAGGTTAGCAATAAGGCCTCACTGTCTCTCAGAGTTGATTCATCACATTAAATGCAGATGTGTTTTAAGAATCATGATAATTAATCACTATTACCATCCTAACATGGAATCTGGGTCTGGTAATTAATGTTGGGAGCAGGTAAGTTATAAGAATAGAGAGTCATTCAGTAGTTACGAACGTTCTCAATAATCACCTACATATTTCATCGTAGTGTATTAACATTGGAAATTTCCTTAAGTTATAAAATAAAGAACAGTGCAATAAACGAATAATCCTGAGATAAGATCAGGGTATACAACGGAAAGGTTATAAGGAATATAAGGTATATCTATTAGAAAACTCTAGAGAGCTTTAACCATTTAAATGTGCTCACACTTCAAGCAAAGTCCATGCTAATGAAGGAAGCTCACTACACTTATATATATGATATGTAGTCATAAAAGTGAGATCTCTGTTAATATATATGATATTTAATTATGAATATATTATATCGAGGTAGTATGTTAAGAGTTTATGGACCAGGTATATGTAAACTGTTTTGGGTAAGTATAATATATTGGTAGGTAGTATATATATATATATATATAGTTATAGAATATCTCAATTGCAGATTCATTAATAATGAACCATAATATAGTTATTATTATATTTTATATTATAAGGTAATACTAAAATTATAATCAAACTTATATTTACTATTTTCTTTATTAGTTTATATTTATTATTGATAGTAATATATAGTATATATACTATATATTGCTTGTATTATACCTTATATTATAGATTATAAAATTTCACAAGTTCTTAGTTTATTAGGTAGAGAGAGTTTAGTATATATATATATATTTATAGTTAGATATATGATAGGATAAGTTTGTTCGGCTAAATGAAATAGTTGATATTAGTTCGAATTGATTCTGTTGGAGCTGAGTTTTAGGATTATTTATATAACTATTAGCTAAAAGTTATATACGCAAAATTAATATATATATATATGTACGTCATTCATTAGTATCATATGTAATATGATAATACTATTGAGATTATATATACTATAATTAATTAATCATATAATAGTTATCAGTGGTAATATAATATAGTATATATATATATATAATATATATTATATATATATATATATTTATATATATTAATTAAATTATAGTATATAATATATATTAATATAATATATAATAGAAATTAATATATATATATAATATAGTTAATAGTAATATATATAATACTATTAATTATAGCTTTAATATTATATTCTATTATATATATAATATCTATATAATATATAATATTATATATAGTTTATATATAATATATAAAATTATATATATTATAAATATATATATATATATAATTATATATATATATATATATATTAATAATATTCTTATTTAAGTAATAACCTGTTCAATACCTTACATTTATATATATAATATAATATTTAATTTTGAGTATAGATAAATATTTACACATTAAATTTTAATATATAATATATATATATATATATATATATATATATATATATATATATATTATATATATATATTATAAATATATACTATATATATATAATATATATATATATTAATATTAATATTAATTATATATATATTATAATTATATATCTGTTAATACCATACATTTATATAGGGCTATGAATTTGTTGGCCTGGTGACTTTGGTGAAACAGTACCTCGTGTCTCTAGATTGCGACGCTGATACAGCTTGTACCATTCATCAGTACCTCAAGTTAATTAGTTTGAGAGCCACTGGAAGTGCAATGACTACTGCAACTTGGATAAGAAACTTTATCATGAACCATCCTGAGTATAAGTAGGTTTAATTTTTGTTTCATAAACGGGTATGAGTAAGATATATTTCAAATCAAAATTCAGCTTTCTTTAGTTGTAATATAAAGTTTACTAGGTTACGAAAATCGGAAGAAAATTAGTTATCTATTTTTTCTCTCTTCTAAATGCTCTTCAAAAATGAACAAAGCTGAAAAGGGAAGGCTTAGGTATATTTTCTATAGGGGAATTTTTTCTTCTTAATTATTATTGCCATCATTTCTGGCGCAAAATCGGTTTAATATTACTTAATTAAAAACAAACGAAAATACTTTTTCATAAATAAATTATGAATATTAATCAAAAGGAAACGAAATAGTTTTCAAATAACAAACCAATGCTTCGTATAATGAGGCACGACCCAGTGGGAAAAACATTCGCGTCTATTAGTGTTAATATCGTGTTAAAAACTTGATGCTTTAATATCTCCATAGGATATTAATTAATAAATTATAGTATAGAATATTATCTAGTTATAGTTTATTTAATATAAGTATAAGTTATATAATAAAGCCCCGATACATTATTAGTCAGGATTAGTAAGCGGTCATTGTATCTATTGTTGAGGTACATATGCGTGTAGTTTAATTAGTTAAGTGTAATATAGAATAAGAGAAGAGAAATAAATAGATAACTTAATATATAAGGTATGCAGTTATAGAAGGTAACGGAAAAGGTTGAGAAAGTTATATGATTAAACTAGTAGAGACATTAGCGAGTAGGAGAAGCTTAAAACGTTATGGGTGAGAAAAGTAAAGTAAGGTATAGCCTGAAGGGAAGCCTGAGAAGAATTATATGATACTATATACATACTTAAATATATGTAAATATATATATATATTGCCCCTCTTTGTCATCTTTTATCTTATCTACTTCTTTTCTATTACTATATTATTAATTTTTTACCTGCTACTATTTCTTAGTCTTATTTTGAGCTCATATTTACTCATATACTTACTTATACTCTAAATTTGTATAATTTATTAATTAATATTACTTATGTTTCTTGTACTTCTTCAGTAGAGACATAGGTTATTAATCTATTGATCTCACCTTTTTTAGCGCTCGGGAATGTCCTGAAAATCCCAGGTGGAAACTATTATATATACATGTCATTACTTAGAGATGATAATACCTTACACGGGGATGGATAATACATATATCAAATTAACTATATTGTATAGAAACAATATGGTACGAAGTATATAAATAGGTCTATATAATAATTTTTGTTAGTACATTGAGTATCCGTTATATATAATAACCGAGTTTCATATAATACTGAACTACATTTATATTTATATGTGATACTTATTTATATTTGTCTTTCTACTATCAATATATTTATTAGATACCTTAACATATTATTAAATTGAGTAGGGTATTCTCGATGCACATGTAATTGTTCACTATATAGCCTGTATAAATGTATCAGATCATTGTTCTTAGATCTATTATCAGAATAATAGTATATTTATTAATAGTAAATCATTTTGGAAAAGGTCTGGATTATAATAAGACATTATAGATTTGTTTATTATCGTAAATATGTATATATATACCTATCTATACGATCAATTTGGAATGGTAAATGGATATATAGGCGTCACAAATTATATCTTATATAGGATACTTATTTTCTGAGACTAGAATATATGTTATTATGTAGTATATATATTTTATTTATTTAACTTTTAGAGACTTTTTAAGTGTCCTGTATATATTTAATATATACTATATATGTCAATAATTAATAATATAATTAGCTCGATAATCCATGTGAGTAGCATTTAAAATGAAATATGTATTCTATCGTCATGATTCACAAGATAGATTCCCTGTTAATTGTATGATATCAATATATATGATACCTTTAGTGATAATATCTTATTATATATTATAGGTTTCAGTGGAGCATAAGTAAGGAGTAACTGAAGCGTAGTAAGACTCTTGACTGATTTACCAGATATTCACTAACTATCATATCATATGTGTATGGGCTAATTTAAACTTAATATGAACTAATTAAACTAAGATCACTAACTACAGCGGGTGGTATACTATAAATTAATTAATATATACTTACAATATAACATAACTTCACTTTATAGCGTAATAATTACGTCAACACAGGATTCGAGCTTAGGTATATATATATATATATTATATATATATATATATATATATATATATATGTAGTAGTATATATATAATATATAATAGTTATATAAATATATTATTATATATATTATATAATCATATATAGTATATATTATAATATATAAGTTATATATAGTATGAATATTATATATATATATATATATATATATATATATATATATATATATATTATATATAATTTAAAATATATATTTTGTATAGGTAAATATATATATTGATATTATATATATAATATAGTTATATATATTTATATAATATAGCTATATATATATATATATATATATTAAATATATATATAGTATATATATATTAGTATATATGTATGATATATATATATCTATATATAATGATTACTGTAGGACTGTATACGATATATATAAGTACTTATATATATTATTATATACTATATATATATATAGGTACGTATTAGTATATTTATATATATATATATAATTATAATATATAGTATCTATAATTATATATATATATATATACTATATATAGTATAATATTATATATGATAGTATATAATAATATAAGTAATATAAGTATATATATTAGATATACATATATATATTATAGTAGTAATCATATATATCAGGCTTATTATATATAGTATTATACATAACTATGTATATATATATAGTAAGTATTAGTATTATAGTATAGATTATATATAATATATCAGAGGCTAGCATATGTTATTACATATACTATATACCTAGTTAAATAGCTGATATAAGTAGTAGAAAAGTACGCGTTATTTTAGAAATGGTTACTTAATACGTTTTTTAAGTAATAGTGTTAAGATTATTTTTGATAGAGAGCTTTAATATAGTATTTATAAGAGGTATGAGAATATATATGATATATAGCGTATATTAAGAGCAGATATGTTATAGTTCGTATTAGTATCATATATATTCTATTATTAGTTATATAGTATAATTACTAGTGTTTCATTCTAATATAGTTGATATCGTGATGAATTTATAGTATAGGGTATATTAGTATATGTACTGTTATATAAGATACTATTTCTATGTAATATTCTATATTGAATTAGCACGTCTCAAAACAATGAAAAGTAAATAATGATAAATAAAATAAGTGGAATAATAATAACAATAAGATAAATTATAATTTTTAAGTTTGTTATTATCTGAGTCTATTATTAGAACTTACTTTGTACCTTCGAATTTAGTCATTCGTATGAGGCGATAGAGCGAGGATTAAAATTCTGGGAAGTTAGGAGAAGGAATTGGACAGAGAAAAACCTCTCTATTGGACTTGACCAATTCATTTATGGTTAACACACATATTATAAACCGGTTATACTGTAATAGTAATTTAGATAGTGTATGGTGAGTTTACATGTAATAATTAGGATAGTGGTTATAGTGTGAATTATGGCTTATGGTAAGTTAGTATATATATTATATATAGTAATATATATAGTTATAGTATATAATTGTATATAGATAGTATAAATGATAGAATTGAGTGATACTTGCCATATATTATGATATATACTTGCAAATAGGTGTTTGGAGCAAGTAATAATATAACCTATAATTTATGTGGAGAAGGCCTTTATGTAATATTTAGTGAGGTTAGCGGGTTATACTAGATAGACGTACTTTTAGGTATAGGGTAGATCTTGATAGTTATTATGATGATAGTTTTATTATACTAGTGGCTAGTATGAGCTATAATGATAGGAGTGATGTATATGTTATACTTAGTCGTGAGTGTCTGTGGATCCGATATATATATATATGTATATATTATATATCATATACAACATACATATAACATATCCCATTACCTTATATAGATGATGATATGTTGCAAATATATATATAGTGTCATCGTTATACGTAATTATGGTATATAGAGAAGTTTAACATATAGTATTATATAGTATTGTATAGTATACGTATAGGTAAATAGTATATTATGAATAAATAAATAGGTTGTATAAGTAGTAAAATATCGATAGGCATACAGTACACTACGCTGATGTAATTACGTTATAATGTCTGTGGATATTATATATGAATATGAATGTAATTAATCTATTGACGAGTACGTAGATATAAAGTACTATCTTTAATATAATTATACTATATATATATTAGTGCTGTGTGTGAGTAGTACTCTATGTGGTGTATAGAATGCTGGTATGCGGTAGTAGTATATCATTATATTTAACTAATAATAGTAGATAAGTAACGAGGAGCGACCGAGATGCGGATCAGAGAGGTTTTCATAGATATATAGTGGCATTATATAAATTCGATTTCAGTATGATGCCTATCGGGCTATTTATTAATCAACTATATTATCGAGTAGAGTTAACGTATTAGAGTATACTACGGTATAATTTACGGTATGTGTTAGTTAGTTATATAACATATATGTTATATGTATATATATATATATTTAGAATAGGATTATTTATAGCGCTATATACTAACTATAGGTCTATTTATTATTTATAGTATTATATGGTAGATATAAGGTATCTGCGTAGCTTGGATAGTAATTACGTAACGTTTGAGGTATAGTTATATAATATGATATAATATATATATATATATATTATATATATATGATATAATAATATATATATATATATTGTATAATAAGTATATTATAGGTATATTTATATATTATAAGTATTGGTATTTCGAGTAGATACGTAATATATATATATATATAGTAGGTGTCATGTAATAGAATATATAAATAGTATGATCACATATAGTGTCTGGGCAAGATCTACTATGTATATTAATCATATTTGTATCAATTATATATTCATATTATTATGCATTGGTTATAGATGCTTATAATATGATGTTCATCTGTTATGATATAATTGGTATTATGTGACTATTACCCAGTAGGTATTACGAAAATATTGTAAACTATGTATTTATTACATACGTAGTATAATATATGATATATTTGTGTATCTATTAATAATGTTATTATTATATATATATATATATATATATATATATATACTACAATATATATATAATCATTTAGACCATTATTATTAATAATCCTTGCGTATTAGTGCCTAGTATATATATATGTATAGTATATATATATCCGTTGCTATATATAGTGCCTAGTTATATACTTATAGTATGTATATTTATATATATATATAAAGTATGAAATATTTAGTATCTATATATTTAGGTATTGTGCATAATATATACATTGTAGTATATATATTAATAGTATATACGTATATATATATATATATAGGTTACTGGTTAGAGTGCAAGGATAGGTAAGTGTGAATATTAAGATATATCTGGTATATTTTGGTTTTTGTAAGAACAAAGGTATCGATCGAGGACATACCATGGTGCTATATATGATATCAGATTTTAGGTGCATAGTCTTTTTATTTTATAGTAATATGTTTAGGTAGGGTCCGTAGCTGTTGGAAGAACAGAATTTCCTTTTCATTTTCATTCACACACAAAAATAAACATAGGAGAATTGGCGTTGGAAGGGAGAATACAAAAGGAAAAACTAAAAGAGAATTTATTAATTTACATGAACGTGCTCTACGTACGTAAATATCTCCTGTTTTAATAAAACTTGTTTACATGTGTCAAATGACAATTAGGTATTAGTATATATAGTATATAATATATATTATATATATATATATACTATATATATATATAGTATATATGTACTATATACTAATTTGATATATATTGGTATATATATATATATAGTATATTATATGTTTGATATATAGGTAATATATATTATATATATAGTTATATACTAGTATAAATATTAATGTTATATATAATAATATGCTATATATATATAGTAATATATATATATTATTATGATAGTATATATATAGTATATATATATATATATATAGTATATAGTAGTATATATAGTATATATAGCCTAGTTATAAGTATAGATATATAGATATATAGGTATATAAATATATATATATCTATATATTATCTATATATATATATATAATGAATATATTATATTAATATATATAGTATAGTATATAGTATATATATAATATATATATATATAGGTATATTATATATATATATATAAATATTAGTAGTATATATAGTATATATGATGCATATTTTTCTGAATGTTTCCCTTTTTTCCGCTATCCGTAAATATATTTTGCGGCGCGCATATATATATATTTATATATAAAGTCAATATATACGTATATCTATATATATAATATTATATATTAATTATATATAATATATATATATATATATATAGTTATATATATAGTTATATATATATAGTTATTTTGCTAGGTTAGGGTATGTATTGATATGTTAAATTTTGCGAAAGAATAGAGAACAATTTTAATTTCCAATATTATATTATAGTTATATAATATAATTATAGTAGTATATTATATATATATTATAATATATATATAATATAGTATATATAGTTAATATAATATATTATATACTATATATATATATATTTGTGTGTGGGATTGAAATCCTTCCAATATGAACGGTGATCAGCCACAAGGACTTCTTGATACTACTGCTAGTACCACAACTACGACTACCTTAACTACTACTGCTGTCACTAACATAGTCACTCCTATAAGTACTGACGAGTGCTATCTCTTTTACTACGGGGAGTCGAAGAATCCATAGTTAAACGGTGATGCCTTAGGTACATATGGAGGGGCTTATTGGGGCATTCCAGCACAAGCACTGACTACTTCTGTTCCCTACAGCTTGCCTCATTATTCCTTACATGTGAGTACTAGTACGGGAGAACAGCATGTAGGCTGGGGTTCTCCTGCTTCTGTAGTTAGTGTAGGGAAAAAAAAAAAAAACCCTTCCTTTCCATTATCCTTCTCCTTATAATGCTACCCATTCTTTTCAGAATAATTACTCTCACTTAGGAATGCCTGGTACTTACCATTATTATCAGAATTCCTCTGTTCCTATAACATCCCAATTGCCCCTGCTTTGCATAATAACCCTATATTGTATGGACCACATGACGATAATGTGCTTCCTACCCCTGGGAATCTCCAGCGTTTTACAACACGCGCTATTCGGTACCTACTCTTCAGGGTTATAATTCTAAGGGAAGTTGGGCGGGGCCCTTACCTCGTAGGTGGTTTTCGTGTTTAGAAGATTTCTTTAAGGCCCATTGGATAGATACAGATGAGAAGAAGGCTTGCCTTATATTCCTAAGGTATGGTAGATGGCAAAAGGACAATGGCAAGAGAGCTCATTCATAATTGTGAAGGAATTGTGGAAATTCGCCCGATCCGGTCGAATCCAAGGAAGTTGTTGAGTTTTATTAGATCCACCCGCTGTAGAGTCTTAGTTTTTAGTTCAAGTAAATGCAATAGATGAGGTACGACTGGAATCCAGTCTCCCTCTTATTCCTATATGCCACTGAAGTATCCAAGGCTGTACAGGAATTTGAGAGACAATTTTATGCCCAACATGGAGAAAAATTTGACAAGTTAAAAAGGACATTAATATTCTCTAATTGTAATTAAAATATACCTAAACATTTCTAGTCGAAAGTCGGATAGAATATTTTGACGGCTAATATGTCCTTTACTTCCCAAATTGATCGGTACATTTCGAAAACATCTAATGCTATATTCCAGACCTTTTTCAAGGATCTAACTCTTATCGACATATGTCCAGAACTTCTACATTTCAGGCGGAAATTACGTGCGGATCCGCCCTCAATTTAATAATGTAAAAGTTCATATGAGAAAAGACAATCATAGCCGCTCCAAAATGTTTTCAGTAGATGAACGGGTACGGGAGCTGGACATGACAAGAACAAAATTGCCGTTACCTGTATCGACCATATTGTTTCCTCAATGTTGGTTAATCATCCCGTGGTTCACAAGACGAGTAGAGCATGTAGAGGTTCCACCTGGGATTTTTCAGAAAATCCCTGAGCGAGCTAAAAAGTGGTCAAGAACCTGTCCCCCCTAAGTAAAGAAGTGAAATTGTTTATTAGAAGGAAAAGTTGATAAAAATAGAAAATGGCAGGAAGTTCATAAAAAAGAAAAGAAGGAAGGAAGAAAAGAGCAAAGAGGGGGCAACTTAGTAGTATATAATTCTTCTCAGGCTTCCCTTCAGGCTTCCTCTTCTTTTCCCACAACGTTTTCTCTCCTACGCATGCCTCGTAATTCTCAACCTTTCGTCTTCTAATGCACCTAGCTCTTATTTCTCTTGCGTCTCCTTCTACTACTATAACTTCCACGGCATGCCGTCAAAGAACAATGACCCGCTCCTACTAATGTCGGTCTTTAAAAATTATAACTCTTATAATAACATATAAAATAGAATATTCTCCATAAATATTTGGTACTATGATGAATATGCAATGTAAATGGGATCTTCCTCCTGAAGAACTATGGGTACTAACGTGCTCCCCTCCTCGCCTAAATGATCGTATTCAGGAAGATTAAATCATTCATAGATTATCACCCCAATGACGCTCGGGAGATGCGGACTTCTCCTTCAGAGGGCTGCCATTTTTTTTCGAGAGTAATTGGATATCAGACTCCGGTCAGTCTGACGAAACTAACCTTTCAAGAGTCTTTCAGAAAGGAACTTCATTAACCGTACTACTCCATTTCCCCATACCAGGAATACTTTTGCCTTTTTATGTTACGAGATTGAAGATCTTTTCTTGTTTCTCTATTCTATCTAGATAGTATAGTTATATACTAGTATTTATATAGTATAGTACGATGTGTTTTATTAGTATATTAATATTAATATATATATAATAAATAATAAATAATATATATTTAATATAGTATAATTAATATATTATATTTATAATATGAGTGGTATGTACATCGGTGGATAGTATATATAGTCTGATGGTATAGTATATATATATAATATATATATATATATCATTATTATATATATTGTATATAATATATATAGTCATATTATATATATTATTTATAGATAATATATATGTATACCGATATATTATTATATATATAATATGCTTTACTTATATAAATATATATTAAATATATATATATATATTATATATCTATATAGTATATATATATGTATATATCATTATATATATATATATATATATATATATATATACTATTGTTAACTTTGCTAAGTTATAAATTAATACAAAACTCAACAAAATTGAACATACACTTCTTGGAAAAAATTATTTAAAATAATAAACTGATTAACACTAATAAGGAAATATAAAGTGTCTTACCTTATAAATAATTACGGCAACTTTAATATGCATAGGACCTACCAATTTATTACCCAAAACAGTTCCTGGCCAGGCTCTACCTCGAAATAAATAATCATAATTACAGAGATCCTTTGCATTGAATCACAAGATAAGAGCTTTTTCAATTATAATTAGTTTCAATAAAATTAATTTGACTTTCAGAACGATATTGCACTGTTCTTATTTTTAACTTAAGGAATTTCAATTAGAGAAAAGTATTTCATAAATATTTCCCAACATAAACTAGGTTAGGATTATAGTATTATAGTCTAAATTAAGCAAAACGTGCACTAGCACATTAAACTAACTCTATCAAAATGGTAAAAAATGTACCCACCTAATTGCGATCATATCAGCCTCAATTTCATGTAGATTTTTATGCCCAAACAAATTTGGGTATGTTGTAATATTATGATGCAAAGAAGAACAGAATTTGAGGTTCAGGTTGGAGCACACCCTAGGGGCTGGAATTATTACAGGGAAACAAATTGATATAACCATTACTAACTTAAACTTAATTTTTTTCATTTCTCCTAATAAGCATCTATTTATTTATTTAATATTTTAAAACAATAATATGAAATTTTTAATGATGATTTTTAACAATAGATGCCTTATAAATATAAATAACATATATATATATTACTAGTATATATATATAAGTATATATATATATATATATATATATTAATATATATATATATATATATATATAATTATGATATATATATTATATTATATATAATATTATAATATAATTAATATACTATATATATATATGTATATATACTATGATATATATTATATATATATTAGTATCATATATATATAATAATATATATATAGTATATTATTATATATAGTATAATATATACATAATATATATATATATATATATATTATTATTATCATTATATATATATATATATATACACCTATATCATCTGCTTTCTATTGATATACTATATATATATATATATAAACTTTATTATTTAGATAACATATTATTTTTTGCTGCGTCCATTTAGCCCTATTACTGATAAAAACAGCGCTGACAACAACAGCACAAACAGCAACAACAGAAATAATGGTGATAATAATATTAATAACAACAAAAACACCAATAGCAACAGTAAAAACACTAACAACAACAAAAACAAAAATAATAACAGAAAGAATAATGTGAAAAAAAGCAGGCAACTAGGAAGAAGGAGAGTCAGATCTTTCATTCAACGAGAATTTGTCGTCATGCCAGGAGAATGTACTCCTTCAAATACTTCCCACCCACTACTTCTTACCACTCATTCTCCTATCCCCATTTCTCCTACCCAAACTCTTCAAGGGCATTCTGAATTGAGTTCAATTAATTATCAACGATTTAAAAAAAGAAATATAATCGCTCAAGCTTGTTTTCATGAATTTAAAGTTAAGAAGGAAAAGGATAGCAAGATTACAGAACTGGAATGCAAATTAAACAAACTAGA
>JABUQX010047298.1:5000-7500 GCA_015478945.1 Trachelipus rathkii
AAATTAGGATAAGCCTTTTTGTAGACGGGCTAATTTATTCCTAATTCCAGGTCAAAAGGTAATTCCAGTATAGACAAGAATCATTGTTATTATTATTTTTATAAATATATTTCAAACTGAAACATGCTGGATCGGTAAGATCCTTTAAGCAGGTAAGAAGGAAATGTTTTCCTTACTTGTGATTGGTCGGAGTAGTTTTCCCCTAGTTCATAGCTAACCACCAGGCTCAGCATGAGCCCCCCACCGCAAAGGCCAGCCAACCCGACCCCGCTGGTGCCTCCCGCGCCGTCCCCCGACCGCCGCTCGTGCGCCGCAGGGCGCAATATTTTCCGCGTTCCCGCCCGCCGCGTGCGCCCGCAGGCGCAATATTTCCGCACGAATGAATATATATATATATATATATATATATATATATATATATATATATATTGTGTGTGTGTGTGAGTGTAAGTGTCTATGGGTGAACGTAAGTGTCTATGTGTACGTGCGTATGTGTGAATAAGAGATATAGTGTATGTGTGTGTATAAGTGTAAGTGTCTTTGGTAAGTGTAACTGTTTATAAGATGAATCATCAATATAGGTGGTATCAAAGATGACGCAATCAAAGATGAGTCATCAAAGATGAAACACCAAAGCTGAGGTGCCAAAGCTGAGGTGCCAAAGCTAAGTTATTAAAGCCTTGGAGGCATCAAAGCTGAGGGATCAAAGTTGAGGCATCAAAAGTGGAGGCATCAAAGTTGGGCATTTATGATGGAGCATCAAAGTTGAGGCATCAAAAGCTGAGGCATCAAAAGTTGTGGCCATCAAAATTATCGAGTGGAGTGGTCCTGTTGCGTATGTGTAAGTGTGTGGGCATGTGTGTTCTAAATAATAATAACAATAGGCATGAAGAAAATAACACTAAGTATAATAATAAAATAAAAATAAAATGTTTTAATAAATTATACGTTATATGCGTAAGTGAGTGTGTGTGTGTGTGTGTGTGTGTGTGTGTGTGTATTTGTGCGTGTGTGTTTGTGTATGTGTGTTCTAAATAATAATAACAATAGGCATGAAGTAAAATAACACTAAGTATAATAAGAAAAAAAATAAAATGTTTATAAATTATACGTATACTATGGTGTAAGTGAGGAGCTTATTTGATATGTTTAAACAGGGTGCGTGTGTGTGTATGTGTTTCTAAATAATAATTCGCGCGGGAATATGCGCCTGCGGTGCGCACGTCGGCGGGCCGGGAACGCGGAAATTTGCGCCTGCGGGCGCTCACGCGGACGCGTCGCGGGACGCGCGCGGGACGCACAGCGGGTGCGGGTTTGGTCTGCCTTTCGGTGCGGGCTCATGCTGAGCCCTGGTGTTTAGCTTAGAACTAAGGGAAAACTACTCCGACCAATCACAAGTAAGGAAAACATTTCCTTCTTACTTGCTTAAAGGATCTTACCGACCCAGCATGTTTTCAGTTTGAAATTATATTTATAAAAATAATTAATAACATGATTTCTTGTCGATACTGGAATTACCTTTGACCTGCGATAGGAATAAATTAGCCCCCGTCATACAAAAGGCTTATGCCTAAATTTAGGCCTAAATTTAGGCCTAACGTAGTTATTGCACCACATTTTACAGAAAAGGTCAGTTTGAAATATATTTTGACTTGGAATTAGGCTTAAATCACCCCGGGATACAAAAAGGATTATCCAAATTTAGGCCAAAAGTATTTATTTCAACACATTTTACAGAGAGGGGTCAGTTTCGTATCTGTAAGAGTGCGGGTTGTTGTGTTTTCTCGGGATGGATTGTCAATGTACAAGATAATAATAATAATAATAAAGAATCCGAATTATTTAAAAAAACTTTGAAATATTTTTAGTTAACATCGATTGTTTTATATAAAATGTAAATCAATAATGGTTTCTGGTACATAAAAAATAAGAGTGATGTTAGTAAATACATGTTATGTTAGCAGAGAAGAACTTATTTATGTTATTTTTATACTTATTACATGGCTAAAGATGTTTTTAAAGCAGTAAGTCAATAGAACAAAACGTGGAATAGCTTGGGTGTAAAGGGGTGCTAGGGGCTGACCTTACTGATTTACTGATTTACTGCTTTAAGGTATGTAAAATATATGTTTTTAATAAAAAGTGTGTCATAAAATTTTTAGTAAAAGTATATTTTTAAAACTGACGTTAAAAATTTACAAAAAAGAAAGTATTAAAAAGGTTAAAATAAATTCTTTGTTCCAAAGATAATGAATTGATTATTTATAAAGTTTTAAAGAAACTGTGCAAATAATTTTATGTTAATTTATGAGTAATATAAAGTGTGCATGTTTAATTAAAAACATAACCACCTTGTGATTAAATTATACTTATAGTGATTTTACTGTAAGTCGGCTAGTCCTCATGAATGTGACCAGTGTGTGTGTGTGTGTGTTGTGTGCCTGTAAATCGGTGTGCGGTGTTAAGTAAATCTGCCTTTGTGTGTTAAAGTAAATCTGTG
>JABUQX010047298.1:17500-21765 GCA_015478945.1 Trachelipus rathkii
AATAAAGAGAATAATCTCTTCTAGCAGAACGCTGTCATTTACGGAGAGTATATTAGAGTGTAGCAGTCGACAACCGCAGGATTTGCTAGTTGCGTGTGTTGGCTGTAGAGCAGTTAGACCAACCGCGGTTATTAGCCTGTATGCGGTTTGCAGTTTGCGGTTTCCCACCCTTACGTCCTTACATCCTTATTGCGGTTAGACGGTTGCTGAGGTATTACGATCCATCAACTAATATATATATCTATATATTATATATAATAATATATATTAATATATATTTAATATTATATATATATAATTATATAATCTAATAATAATATATATATAATATATATTAATTAAATTATAATATATATAATTAATTTAGATAACTTGTAATTTGAATAAGATAATTGCTACATCCTTCTTAACACACCTCACCGTTAAGTGTGATAAGTATATATATAGATATAATTAATATAACCCTTAAAGTATAATTTCACTCTCTTAGGACCCGCAGGTTCAATTCATTACAGTAGGTGAAATTTACTTAAGGGGTTATTTTTTTATCAAATATATATATATTCATAATATTAATATAATTAATATATTTTAAGATGTCCATAGGTAGCTTACCGCATTACCTCAGTATATCTAGTGAGCGTATAATTCATCCGCACATTTCAATTTAGAAGTGAATCCTCATTACTGGAGCGCTTTGGCCATCATGCGGTGATGTTGAGTATAGTGAATATATGAATTCTCTATTCTATAATTTTAATATCTTTATTGATATTAGAAGATAATATTTATTAATTATAATATATTATATATTATATATATATATATATATAATATAATATTATTTAATATTATATCATATATATTAATTATTAATATATATATATTATATATATATATATATATATTATATATATATATTATAATTATATATATATATATATTTATATATATAATATAAATATAATATACTTAATATAATAATGGTAATTCATATTTGTGTAATTATATATCATATAATACCACTCTCTGAAATGGTAAAATAGAAAGATAAAATGAAAAATGAAAATAGAAATTAAATTGTTGATAAAAACAGATTTAATATCATATCTTATTTAACTACTTGTAGTGAGTTATATAAGAATCGAGTTTACCAACTTCGAGTAGGGTAATATATGTACACTTCATATGATAGTAGAAAGCAATACAGAATGCTCTCTAAGAAGACTCTCATCTCGATAGAGTATAAAAAATCTATGAGAATAGGAATTAATAAAGCATAATCTATCAAAGTTCCGTATTTCTCATTATTTCATCTTGAACTCTAGAATATCGTGAGACAACTCAGCCATACTTGAGAGAATATAGATGACAACAATAAGATGACACACCCATGACTAAATATATAAGCAGTTTGTCTAGTCTCTATCTTGAATGAACACAGTACTAGAATCTGAAGAAAGATTATTGGAAAACAGCAACATGAGAAGTAAATATTCGAAACTGTGTACCTCATAACCGCTTTGTCGTGCGTGCCGATTTGAAGTATTAGTACTATGATGATGATTATACCTAATACATCAACATTAGTCTGAAATGTCATATATGTTGCAACACGATTCGAAAATTAATAAATATGTTACGAGCACAGATTTGGATATAAGTAGAATGGTATGACATCGTAAATTACTTTCACTGGAGGAGCAACTGCTTTATATCTACATGTGATACAGATGTCTCATTACATAAAATTAAATCTTTTGATGCTCCAACAACCGCATTGTACCTATAGAACTTTCGGTGTGAAAGTAGTATTTGATCCTGATGATCTGCAGTTAGGTGTATAGATAAATCCACATGCAATATTGGTCTATTGAATATTGAATTGACTCACATATGGCTGATAATCCACTTAGTAGTTTCCATTATATTAAGATCCGAAGATAAATATACGTGTCTTAGGTTAGATAACACAGTGGTACAATTGATAAGTAATATAAACGAGATTGAACGCAGTTATTTCAAAAGAGGTATCACCCAAGGATGTCAACTCTAAAACATCAAATAAAAGATAACTTGCAAACTATTAAAATTTTTTGAATATACATTACGGGCATTTTCTTGTGTAACATAAAAAAGCTGATAGCCACTTAACTTTTATACAGTTTAAAACTTATGACACACTGATACGTGTAGCTGCGAATGAATTTATGAATGCAATCTTGGTAAAAATAGGAGTGAAGTAGTACGCTCCGATTTTAAAATTATATTATAACAGCATTTTAGCTTAAGCATTTTATAAGTTTTGCATAGAAGATTTTGCTAAACTTAGTAGAGAATAATGATAACAACAGAGTTCAATGGCTCGCACATGAATTTTCCTGAATGAGTAATCGAGTGACTCTTTAATCACCTGTTATTCTTATGTCGATCTAAGTAATCATATGAGCACTTAACTGGAAGATTCTCTCGTAGATTAGTTATTATGGAGATGCGAGTGCTATTGGAATGTGGTATTTTGGATTACTGGAGGAATCATCTCGATATCAGAGAGAGATAGGGTCGTATTGCCGCATAAAGATATTTTGTATCAACCATTGCGCGCTCTCTATTATATCGGTAATTTTGGGGCTGCAGATGTGGTGAGGCTTTAACTCTCTCGGGCCATACGCACTACTACTACCGGTATTGTTGTAGATATAACTCGTCCGCGGCCTCTGTCCCCCGCGGCTCAGTAGCCCCCTAAAAAATTTATGCGGCTGATTCCTCACGCTCAATGATTCAGTTAAGCTTAGTTCTTTCTCACCTATCGTATTTTCGCGTGAGTAGTATATTAGTAAATTAATATAATATAAAAAATAAGGAAATAGAAATATTCTTTTTATCATTTAGCATTGCGATAAAATTATATTGATACATCCGATGAAATTCTCTATAATGATGGCTTTTGCAAAGTTTTCTCTCGTTGTAACTTTATCTTGTAAATGCATGAACATATTTAGTTTCTTTCGGTATGAGTTAAAACCTGCTTGAAAACTGGCTTCTTGAAAATGTATAATAAAACATTCATAATTTACTGTGATTTCTTTGTATTATACATGCTTTATTTGCTTAAAAAATAAGGTTTCCTTAAATCTAATAAATTCTCTTCATGGTATTAAATTTCCATTAAGGGTGAGTGAATAATAAACTTGAATAATCTTTCCTTTTCATTTCACAGTAACTATAGTTATCAGTATAAAATATTTCATTGGTGCAAGCTGGGAAGTCTTTCATCATCTTACGTCGAATTCACGGACAAAATCTTCAATTTTGAGTGGAATATCAAATGTAGTTGTGTACATTTATTTTATTAGGGAAAGGTTCTTATAATTTTGAAGAGTTTCACAAAGAATATCGCAAGTTTAATAATTACGGAAAGATATTTTTATAGGATAATATAACTAAATTAGATCTACTTCTAACTGGTGTTTAATTACCCGATCTATATCCGCAAGTAGGAGAGATGTTAATATTCTCCACTGCTTCCCAAGTCAGTTTTACACAATAATTCTCTAATAGTTCCGTTGATAGATCTATCTGATCTTGCTCTAGTATGACACGCCAGGAAACTATTCCTTCTCCAGCTTCATCGAGGTTTTCAACGCGCGAGTCAAGAACGACAAGGAGAAACCGGGTTCTCTGTGAGACCACCATGACTGACCTCTAGATTTGAATATTATGTAAGCGCCATTAACCACAAACGAAAAAAATTTCCCCCTTTCTCATTCTCATCAGTTTCTCACTCGGAGTTCGCTATCTGGCCTTAAGCAGAGTCAACAGAAAATCATGCAATCTCTGATGTGTGATGCTCAAATCACTTATATATATATAAGTGTACATAGTGAGAAGATGAGTATATCCGTTCTTCATTCCATACTAATCAATTATTATCTATATATATACACTAAATCCGTCTGACCCCAATTACATATTACAATAGTTAAGATACAATGTCAAAATACTATTCTTAGCTTATGCTCAACAAATGTAGTACCATATTATTAGCTTATACATAATTATTTATAATGAACTTGTTTCTATTATTTATTTCTTCTATTAAATCATTATATATATATATATCTTAATATCGTTTAAATAATACGTATTGAGAATTAGATCTATATATACCTTTACACAGATCACATCTAATGATATAGAAAATCAACATCACATATATCATATCGGATTTATAATTATATCTAATTGTATTTGATAAGTTAAAT
>JABUQX010047299.1:7500-15000 GCA_015478945.1 Trachelipus rathkii
AAGAGTAAGTTTATGACATATAATTTAATATCTTTTTAACCAATCGCACTACATTATTAAATTGGGTATTCCTGTCTCGGGATCTTATATTATAACCTTTCAGTCATTATTTCTTTATCAATGAATTGCTTGTAGTAAAGTCATTTTGCTATTTTGTTGAATATTTGAGCTCAAGGTCGTTCATTCGTAATTTTGCTAAGACCTGTGCCAGAGTTATTATGTAAGCATTCTTACCAATATCAACAGTTGGGATATATGTTGGTATTGTGTTTTTTTATTTAACTGTCAATATAGTCGTTTGGACTATTTGTTTTATTGAAGTTAAACATATATGATTTTTTTTTGTGTATTGGTGAAATAGCAAACTGCTATTGCAACAATACCTGTTGTTTGGAAACAGAGAAACACTGGAATAATTTTAGTACTTTATATTTTATGCTTTTATAATATATATATTATAAAATATATATATATTATTTATTATATTGTTTAGATAGGCGGGTAAGTTACAAAGTTGACGAAAGTAATATAGTATTTTTCGAGTTCCCGATTTTACCTATTTTGAGTTCTGGACCGAGAGATACTGTTTCTCCCGTAAGATTTTTGTCAAATTTTACAAATAGATTTTTTAAACTAGTTATAATATAGTATATATATATATATATATATATAATATATATATATATATATATATATATATATATATATATGATGTTTATATATATATTATATATAGATATATATATATAATATATATATATATCTATATTGAATTAATATGTGTTTTCTTATTCTAGATCATTTTGTAATTTTTTGGTTAGATAATTTGTTCATGGCCGTTTATCAATTAGGAGCCAAATTTTTAGAATTTTGGTAGAATAACGGGATTGTGATTCGGCGTTTGTAAAGTGACTTATGTTTAGGCGAACGATATATTTTTTTGTAATTGTGTCTTTGTTACAACAAATATAACAATGGCTACATCTAACACTGAGTTTGTAGAAATGTGCAAATCTGGGTTTATCGGGGAAGGAACTTGCTGCTGCATTGAAAGATAGAATGGCTCAAGAAGCCGCAATCGAACAGCAGAAGATTGCTGCTGATTTGGAGAAAGAAAAGTTAGCTTTAGAAGAGAAAAAGTTAGCGCTTGAGACAGAAGAGCGAAGGGAAAGCTAAGCTTGAGGCTGAAGCGAGAGTAGAGAAAGCTAAGCTTGAAGCTGAAAAAGAGAAAGTTAAGTTGGAAGATGAAAGAGAGAGAGCTAAGCTTGAAGCTGAAGCGGGAGTAGAGAAAGCTAAGATTGAAGCTGAAGCTCAAAGAGTTAAGTTGGAGGCAGAAAAAGATGCAAGAGAAGCAGAGGAGAGAATGCTACAGATGAAGCTTGATGCCGAAGATAAACAGCGTCAGCATGACGCAGCAGTAGCATCGCAAAGCGCTCAGAGCAGCCACAGCACTTCCTACGCCAATAAGTACCCGAAGTTGAAACTTCCATTCTTCGATGAAAAGAAGAACGATATAGAAGAATATCTGTAATGTTCGAGAAACACGGAGGCGACGAATCCTGTGGAAAAGCGGCATTTGTTTTAGGGTGTTTCCTAACAAGTAAAGCTGTCAGTGTGTTCAACAATATGACTGTTGAAGAGCTTAAGAACTATGAAGGTCTGAAAAGAGCTTTATTGGAGAGGTACGGACTCACGGAAAGTGGGTACTGTGCGAAGTACAAAACTATGACTCCTACGGAAGATGATAATCCTAGAGTGTATTTACAGAGGATTATTGAAGCTCTTAAAAAGTGGATAACAGCAGCAGATGTAACACTGACACCAGATGATCTTATTGAGTTTTTCTCAGTGGATAAGTATTTAAATACTGTTCCAAAAGAACTCGCAACCTACCTAAGGGAGACAAAGAAGAAGATACCGGAAGAGATAATAACTAGTTCAGAAGGATATATGGAAGCGCATCGTTTAAAGTTCGCAGTAAATAGTCACACACGAAGTCACAATCACGTTGATAAGAGCACACATAACAATAATAACTTTAGATCGAAAGGCAATGGTTACTCCACGAATGGTAATCATAAAAGTAGCAGCCAACATGCATCTAGAGCGACTAACAATGAAAGCAGGATCGGAAGTGGGAGCGGCGACAGACAGAACTATCGTCGCAGTAGCAGTGAGCCGAGGGAGGTGATCACGTGCTTTAAGTGTCAAAGGAGAGGGCATCTCGCAAGAGACTGTCGAGTCCCTCCTTATTTCAACACCAGTAGTAGAGGACAAAGTAATTCAGGTAGACAGAAGGAAGAAGCAAAGAGCACGGGAGCATCCGGAGTCTCTGATAGCGGCAATAAAGTCCTGTTTTCAGGTGAAGAGCCGAAACTCCTGAATGAGATAGAGAAGGTGGAAAATGACGAAACGTCACACCTACCTGTAACGTATGGGACGGTGAATGGCTTTCAAGTCAAAACCCTCCGGGATACTGGGTGTAACGTAGTGGTTGTGCGAGAAAAGTTCGTACCGAAGAGGTGTTATGTTGGAGACAACATGAAAATAAGATTGCTGGACGGTACGGTGATTGAAGCTCCTCTCGCAAGTATCGATGTGGATACCCCTTATTACGTGGGTAGGACAACCGCAGCAGTGCTGCCGGAAGTCGTATATGATTTGGTCATTGGGAATGTCAAAGGCGCATTGCCCCTGAGTCAGCCAAACCTCGCATGGGAGTCGACCGTGTGTCGAGGGCCTCGTAAAGTAGAGGTCGAGCATAACCGTAGAAGTATGCTGGTCCCCATCGCTGAGAACGCTGAGGAAGATTCGCAAGAAGAATCTGATCAAACAAATCATAATTTTGGAATGGCGAGTTTGGAGGTGGAAGAGTCTTACAGAGGGAAACCGTCAGTGCCACAATCTTTTGACATCAATAATAAAGATGTCGAGCCAACCGCGGAGCCATCACTAAATGTGATGATTGGGTCCCAATGTTCACCTGAGAATGAGGAAGTTACAGGAAAAGATGAAGTTGAAGTCCCTACTGAACCACTAATAGATGTTGAAGAAGACACAGGAATAACAGATGTCCAGGTGACATCAATTGAAGAAAGTACAAACTGGTCTAATGAAACAGATCGTACTTACGAAGATGGTGAGATATTGAGAGGTGATGCAGTCGATCACACACAAAGTTCTGGAGAGAAGAATGTTGTAGCTGTGGGTGAAGGGGAGATAACCCATGGTGAAGAAGTACAAGAACTTATTAGCGATCGGGAGACTTTTAAAAGTAAACAGAAAGACGATGTCACTCTACAGAGGGTATGGAGATCAGTGGAGAGAGGTGAAAACAAGTATATAGTAAAGAATGGTGTATTATTCAAAAGAGTTATGGAAAACCAACAGGAGAGGTTTACTTTGGTTGTACCGAAAGAGTACAGAAGTAGAGTTATGAAGGTGGCACACGATGAAGTCTTCGGTGGTCATCAGGGGGTAAAGAAGACTATGGGTAAAATTACCCAACAGTTCTTCTGGCCGAACATATATTTGGACGTAACTAAACACTGTTACTCGTGTGATATATGCCAGAGAACGTGCCCGAAAGGTTCAGTGAAGAAAATACCTCTGTGTCCAATGCCCATCATTGAAGAGCCATTTCAAAGAGTGATCATCGACCTGATCGGACCAATCTCACCACCATCTTCAGAAGGGCATCAGTATGTCCTAACACTTGTGGATGCCGCCACGCGCTATCCTGAAGCTGTACCTCTAAAGAGCATTACTGCACAGAAGGTTACAGAAAGCCTGGTATCGATTTTCATGAGGTTGGGAGTGCCAAAGGAAATCCTCAGTGACAATGGTCGTCAATTTACATCTGATCTAATGAGGGATGTAACGAAGATGCTTAACATTAAGCAGAAGTTTTCCAGCATATACCACCCAATGAGTCAAGGCCTCACTGAAAAATTTAACGGTACCCTAAAGAGAATGCTCAGAAGGATGTGCAGTGAGCAAGTGAGGAAGTGGCATAAGTTCATAGAGCCACTATTATTTGCATACAGGGAGGCTCCACAGGATTCCACAGGATTCTCCCCATTCGAGCTCCTGTACGGAAGGACTGTGCGAGGTCCGATGCAAATTTTACATGAAATTTGGGCAGGAGATATCAATCCTGAAGAGGCAAGGTCAACATATAGGTATGTTTTTGACTTGCAAGAAAGGCTAAACGAAACTCTAAAGTTGGCTAGAGAGAATTTAGCTAAGGCCCAAATTTCCCAGAAAAGATATTATGACAAAGGTGCGAAGACCAGAAAACTGAAAGTAGGAGACTTAGCTCTCGTTCTCCTACCGACTTCAAGCAACAAGATGTTGATGAGATGGGGCGGGCCATACACAGTAGTGGAGTTGTATGGTAAGGATAATTACAAGATCCAAGTTGGTGATGTGATTAAGACTTATCACATCAATCTGCTTAAGAAGTATATTGTGAGAGAGGAGAGTGAAGAAGAGGAAGAAGAGATGGGTCAACATCAGGTGAATATAGGTGCTTCTGCAGTGATCCTAGACACTGAAAACGAGGAGAACATCACTTTAGTGGAAATGGATCCCACGATGGTACAAAAGGAGAGGTTGTCCGACACTAAGATTAGTAAGGACATAACAGATGCTATGAGGAGAGAGCTAATGGAGATCTTAGAGAAGCATGAAGGAATTTTTACAGACGTGCCTGGCACCGCAAAGAATTACTATCATGCGATAGACCTTATAGATGACACCCCCATCAGACTGAAGCCGTACAAGTTACCTTTTACGACACGGACGGAACTAAAGAAGGAAACAGATAAGATGATACGAATGGGCATCATTGTTCCCTCCACGTCGCCATATTCAGCGCCAGTTGTCGTTGTCCAGAAAAAGGACGGGAGTAAAAGGGTATGTTCAGATTACAGGGCCTTGAATAGGATCACGGTCTTCGATCCTGAGCCCATGACTACAACTCAGACTTTATTTACCAAGTTTGCAAAGGACAAGTTTTATACAAAACTTGACTTAGCCAAGGGCTACTGGCAGATTAACAATAAAGCTAGGATTGCTAACAAAACCGGTTTTTTTTCAACCGCAGCACGGGCGACATTTCCATTACTCAAAGCTGCCATTTGATATGGTAAAGTGCGGAGCAACGCTTTGTTAAGTGTTCTATGCGCAGAAGGATCTGTGGATGGAATTAACATGTCGACCTTTAATATTGATCTGATATCATCGTCCATTCCCAGACCTGGGCGAAGCATCACGATCTCGATTGAGGACTGGTTTCTCAAGAACTGATCAAGAAGAGGGATTCCACCAATCAGACGATGAATGTGCTGGAGTTTCGCCTCGTCGAGTGTTTGGTTTCTAGGATATTTCATTGGCAATGGCACTAAAGGATTACATGAAGACAATGTGATCAAATTAAGAGAACAGAGCCACCTAAGAATAAGAAGCAAGTAAGGTCTTTCTTAGGGCTCACTGGTTACTACCAAGATTTTGTGAAAAATTATGCACAGATTGCAGCGCCATTGACCGACTTAACAAAGAAAGGTGAGCCAACGAAGATTAGGTGGGAATCCAAACATCAGCAGGCGTTTGAGAAGTTAAAAGAAGCTTTGAGCTCGAAGCCCATATTGAAAATGCCAGAGTTGGAGAAAACATTCACGCTGCAAGTGGATGCATCCGGTACTTCACTGGGATACGTCCTTCTACAAGAAGACGGAGGAATTCTCCATCCGATCGCTTACGGGAGTAAAAAGTTGTCTGTAACACAACAGAGGTATTCAACTTTGGAGAAAGAGGCATTAGCGATCGTTATGGGCATTAGAAAATTCGAGCCATACCTCTACGGGAAGGAATTTATCCTTCAGTCCGACCATAGACCGCTGACGGCTATGAATAAGAAGAGGTATGAAAATAATAGGATAATGAGGTGGTCTTTATACTTGCAAAGATTCAGATTTATCCTAAACCATATAAGTGGGAGAGATAACGTCATTGCTGACTACCTAAGCAGATCTTATGCCGACGATACATTGGGTTTATCATCAGAAGTCTCTACTGAAGAAGGAGCACTGAGTAAATGAAACCAATGTTTTAACCTCATGTACATAAAGCAAAATGTACCCAATTTGCTTCAAATGGGTGGCGCCAAAGATTGTAATGCAGTTGTACATGAAATATATAACATTACTTTCATTTATGTATTTTAAGGTAAAGGCCAAGTATTGCCATTGCAATATTTCTTTTCTGTTATATATATATATATTTGATGTACGCTGCAAAGGTCCAGTCAAAATATTGTAAATATGTTTGTATTATATGAGTGAACAACAACCAATGAAAACTCACTTTTTAAGACTTATTTTTGAAACCTGAATTCTCATTGGTCGTTGTTGACAAAGCTTTATTAATATTATTATTATTATTATTATTATTATTATTATTATTATTATTATTATTATTATTATTATTATTATTATTATTATTATTATTATTATTATTATTATTATTATTATTATTATTATTATTTTTAAAGCATTTGAAAAGGATACTACGTATTATTATATATATATATAAATGTTTATATATATATAAATAAATATTTATTGAATAAATTCAGTAATTTTATAAGGTGTGGTAGCGCGCAATGTTCAATTTTTGTTAGCTTTTTATATTTTGATTTCAAAGAAAAATTGTCATTTCTTGAGAACGAAGTACGATTTTACAAGAAATACCAATTTTTCATTCTTTCTAAATGTATAGTATATATTTGTCTTACTGAATTAATTGATAAATATATACATCATTTTATTTATTATTTTAAGAATTGTGATTGGATAAGCAGGCGTAATCTAAATTACTGTAATTTATATAAATAGTAAAAATGAGAATATTTTTCATCTTTTCGCTTTCATTTGTTGTCAATCCAAGTTGTATATAGTTGGCAGCTCTTAACGCCTTATATGTTCCGATCAATTTATTATTTGTTTAGTGTGTATATTTTTTGTATCCATGAAGTGTCTTGTTTTTATGTTTTATTACAAAGTAAATGTAATATGGTGTTGTTTAAATGTAAATATGGTGATTATAGATTTTCAATGTGGAAATATTGCTGTTTATTTTATTGTAAAGCTAATGGTGTTTAAAGCTGTGTTTTTAAAGTAATTGTGTTTATAGTGTAATTATTATATGCATTGCTTTTTCAAAGCGTCGTCTGCTGATACGAATTTATAAAGTGCATTGTGTCCAAATTGTTGCTAGATATTACTGGCAGGTAAGCTTATGTGTTATTGAAATTTATTCCTCGAAGTATCGTAAATATTATATTGTGTCAATAAATAAAAACGTTTAACAGTTTCAATATTTAATATTTTTATATATATGGTTTAATTGTCAAGTCTCAATTTTTGTTTGTGAAAAAGATTTTGTTTTAAATACTACTAGGCAACTTTTGCCATTCCGAGTACAGCTGTTTTATATGTC